>JAKVIS010000205.1:0-108924 GCA_033119425.1 Bufotes viridis | reverse complement strand
TTCTGAGAATTTATTATTTCCTTATAACATGGTTATAAGGGGAAATAATAGCATTCTTATTAAAGAATACATAGTAAAATGAAGTGGAAGGGTTAAAATAATAAAGTTAACTTATTTTAGCCATTGATCGCAGTAGTGAGCCTGTCCTCTCTTCTCGCATCAGCTAATCAACTAGAGTCCTGTGATGACGTCACATCACATGGTCCAATCACATGGTCCATCACCATAGTAAGATGGATCATGTGATTGGACCATGTGATGTGACGTCATCACAGGTCCTTAGATCTTAGCTGATGCTGGGAAAGAGAGGACAAATCGCAACTACGCAATCAAGAGGCTATGGTTAGTTAACTTTTATTATGTTTAACCCCTTCCACTTCATTTTACTATGCATTCTTTATTAAGAATGCTATTATTTCCCTTATAACCATGTTATAAGGAAAATAATAAAGATCAGGTCCCGTTGCTAAGCAACCATGTGGGAAAATCGCAACGCATCCGCACTCTGCTTGCGGATGCTTGCGATTTTCCCGCAGCCCCATTCACTTCTATGGGGCCTGCGCTGCGTGAAAAACGCAAAATATAGAGCATGCTGCGATCTTCACGCAACGCAGAAGTGATGCGTGAAAATCACCGCTCATGTGCACAGCCAGATAGAAATGAATGGGTCCGATTCAGTGCGGGTGCAATGCGCCCTCCTCTTGCATTGCACCCGCAAGGAAAATCTCGCCCGTGTGAAAGGGGCCTTAGTGTTAAAATACAGCATAATCCTCTACATTTGCACACACTGTTTTGCTAAGCATGCTGAAAGCATAATCCTATATATATTTTCACACGCTACTGTGCATCTCCAAGTGTAAATCTGTCTCTAAAAGGATACCTTTCATCCAGGGCCTAAATACTAGGCCTACAACTGATATTCCCCTAAATCTGTGGTTACTGCTGTGCCTGGATTAGTGTAATATGGTACATAAATAGATAGCCAGATAGTGTTAGGTGCCTGTAAAAAGGCCTGAATTTGAAATCAATACCTTGGGCCAAATAATTTTCTTCTTATTGTGGTGAAAGTTAACAATGAGGAAAACATCTAGTAAGGGACACGGACATAGTCGTGGTGTTGTTAGTGGACCCTCTGGTGCTGGGAGAGGACGTGGCCGTTCTGCCACAACCACACGTCCTAGTGAACCAACTACCTCAGGTTCCAGAACCCGCCAGAATTTACAGCTATATTTGTTGGGGCCCAATGCTGTTCTAAGGATGGTAAGGCCTGAGCAAGTACAGGCACTAGTCAATTGGGTGGCCGACAGTGGATCCAGCACGTTCACAACATTATCTCCCACCCAGTCTTCTGCAGGAAGCGCACAGGTGGCGCCTGAAAACCAAGCCCATCAGTCTGTCACATCACCCCCATGCATATCAGAGAAACTGTCTGAGCCTCAAGTTATACAGCAGTCTCTTATGCTGTTAGAAGACTCTGCTGGCAGGGTTTCCCAAGGTAATCCACCTAGTCCTTCCCCAGTGGCGGAAGACATAGAATGCACTGACTCACAACCACTGATGTTTCCTGATGATAAGGACATGGGAATACCACCTCATGAGAGTCCGCAAGTCTCAGCAGATGATGACGAAACACAGGTGCCAACTGCTGCGTCTTTTGCAGTGTGCAGACCGAACAGGAGGTCAGGGAGGAAGACTGTGTGGAAGACGATGCAGGGGACAATGAGGTCCTAGACCCCACATGGAATGAAGGTCGTGCCACTGACTTTCATAGTTCAGAGGAAGAGGCAGAGATGAAACCGAGCCAACAGCGTAGTAAAAGAGGGAGCAGGGGGCAAAAGCAGAACAGCCACCGACAAGAGAGTTCTGATGCTATTGGCCACCGCCACCAGGGACCGAGCACCCCAAAGGCAGCATCAAGGAGTTCCCTGGCATGGCATTTCTTCAAACAATGTGCTGACGACTAAGACCCGAGTGGTTTGCACGCTGTGCCATCAGAGCCTGAAGCGAGGCATTAACGTTCTGAACCTTAGCACAACCTGCATGACCAGGCATCTACATGCAAAGCATGAACTGCAGTGGAGTAAACACCTTAAAAACAAGGAATTCACTCAGGCTTCCCTGCTCCCTTCTCTGCTGCTGCCTCGGCTTCTTCCTCCGCCTCGGGAGGAATGTTGGCACCTGCCGCCCACCAAACAGAGGATGTGCCACCAACACCACCACCTCCGTCAGCAAGCATCTCCACCATGTCACATGACAGCGTTCAGCTCTCCATCTCACAAACCTTGAGAGAAAGCGTAAATTCCCACCTACCCACCCTCGAGCCCTGGGCCTGAATGTCAGCATTTCTAAACTACTGGCCTTTGAAATGCTGTCATTAAGGCTGGTGGGCACAGACAGCTTCAAACAGCTGATGGTGATGGCTGTTCCACAGTATGTTGTTCCCAGCCGCCACTACTTCTCCAAGAGAGCCGTGCCTTCCTGTACAACCAAGCATCCGATAAAATCAAGTGTTCACTGCGCAATGCCATCTGTGGCAAGGTCCACCTAACCACACATACGTGGACCAGTAAGCACGGCCAGGGACGCTATATCTCCCAAACTGCACACTGCGTATATGTAGTGGCTGCTAGCCCCAGGCGGAGAGTTCTTTGGCGCACGTCCTTCCGCCGCCAAGGATCGCAGGGCATCATTTTTGCCCCTCTAGCCTCCTCCTACTACTCGGCTTCCTTCTCCTCTTCTTCCACCTGCTCATCCAGTCGGCCACACACGTTCACCACCAACTTCAGCACGGCCCGGGAAAACGCCAGCAGGCCGTTCTAAAACTCATATGTTAGGGGGACAGGTCCCACACCGCGCAGGAGTTGTGGCGGGGTATTGAGCAACAGACCGACGAATGGTTGCTGCCGGTGGGCCTCAAGCCCGGCCTGGTGGTGTGAAATAATGGGCGAAATCTCGTCGCAGCTCTGGGACTAGCCAGTTTGATGAACATCCCTTGCCTGGCGCATGTGCTGAATTTGGTGGTGCGGGCCGTCTGTGCGCGCTTCTGGCATTTACATCCTGCCACTGCTCGCCTGTCTGCGCTGCAGCATAACTCGGCCTTCCCGCTCACCGCCTCATATGCGACGTGCCCACCAGGTGGAACTCCACCTTGCACATGCTGGAGAGACTGTGCGAGCATCAGCAGGCCATAGTGGAGTTTCATCTGCAGCACGCGCGTCAGTCGCACTGCAGAACAGCATCACTTCACCACAATGACTGGGCCTCCATACGAGACCTGTGTGCCCTGTTCCGCTGTTTCGAGTACTTCACCAACATGGCCAGTGGCCATGACGCCGTTATCAGCGTTACAATACCACTTCTATGTCTCCTTGAGAAAACACTTAGGCCGATGATGGAAGAGGAGGTGGCCCAGGAGGAGGAGGAGGAGGAAAGGGGTCATTTTTAGCACTTTCAGGCCAGTCTTTAGAAGTGGCTCAGAGGGAGTTTTTTTGCAAAAGCAGAGGCCAGGTACAAATGTGGCCAGCCAGGGCCCACTACTGGAGGACGAGGAGGATGAGGAGGAGGTGGAGGAGGATGAGGATTAAGCATGTTCACAGCGGGATGGCACCCAACGCTGCTCGGGCCCATCACTGGTGCGTGGCTGGGGGAAATGGAGGATGGTGACGATACGCCTCCCACAGTGGACAACTTGTCCTTACCTCTGGGCAGCCTGACACACATGAGCGACTAGATACTGCAGAGCCTGCGCAACGACAGCAGAGTTGCCCACATTTTTACGTGTGCGGACTACTGGGTTGCCACCCTGCTGGATGCCCAGTACAACAACAATTTGCCCACCTTCATTCCTGCACTGGAGCGTGATAGGAAGATGCGTGAGTACAAGCGCACGTGGGTAGACGCGCTACTGAGAGCATTCCCAAATGTCACAGGGGAACAAGTGGAAGCCCAAGGCGAAGGCAGAGGAGGAGCAAGAGGTCGACAACGCAGCTGTGTCACGGCCAGCTTCGTGAGGGCTGGCCGTGAGGGCAGGGTTAGCATGGCAGAGATGTGGAAAAGTTTTGTCACCACACCATAGCTAACTGCACCACCACCTGATATGGAACGTGTTAGCAGGAGGCAGCATTTCACTAATATGGTGGAACAGTAGGTGTGCACACCCTCCATGTACTGACTGATGGTTCAGCCCCATTCAACTTCTGGGTCTCCAAATTGTCAACGTGGCCAGAGCTAGCCTTTTATGCCTTGGAGGTGCTGCCGCCTGTCCACAGCCAACTTGGACAAGCTGACGTTTATAAAAATGAACCAGGCATGGATCCCACAGGACCTGTCCATCCCTTGTGCAGAATAGACATTTATAACTACCTCCCTTAACAATATATTCATGTACTCCAGGGCACTTCTTTATTGAACCATCTCTTTTTAATTTTACCATTATTTTGGCGGCGCAACCCGAAGTTGAATGAACCTCTCCTCCGTCTGGGTGCCAGGGGCCTAAATTTCTGAAAGTGGCCTTCTCCATTGGTGGGTGACATGAAGCCTGATTCTCTGCTTTGGGACCTCTCTCCTCTGTCTGGGTGCTGGGGCCTAAATAACTAAAAGTGGCCTTCTCAGTTGGTGGGTGACATGATTCCTCTTTGCCGCCATGGAACCTCTCTCTCTGTCTGTGTGTCAGGGGTCTAACTTTCACGTACTCTGCTTGCTTGCTGTCTTGGTGGCAGACATTTAACACTTTTACTGTCTAATGACCACCATATTTTCTGGGTGTCATGGGCCTATATGTCGTTTAATCATTTGTTGTCTTGGTGGGAGATATTATACTCTTTTACTGTCTAATGACTGCCCCATTGTCAGGGTGTCAGGGGCCTAAATTTCACGTACTTGCTTGTTGTCTTGGTGGGAGATATTAAACTCTTTTTACTGTCTAATGACCGCCCCATTGTCTGGGTGTCAGGGGCCTATATGTCGCTTAATCATTTTTGTCTTGGTGGGAGTTAATAAACTCTTTTACTGTCTAATGACCGCCCCATTAGTCTGGGTACGAAAATAATTTCGCCTCTCACATATACCAGTGAGTGTTTGGCTTTTTGGACACATTCGGCGCAAACACCTGTCCCAAGCGGAGTGTATGATGAAAGCTTTATTAGACAACGCGTTTTGGGGTCTGGGCACCCTTTATCAAGTCTATAAAAATATATAGTATTGGTACAGAAATTATACAAATTAATGACCGTGTACACCAGAACATAAGGTGTATAAATATATATAAAAACAGAGATTCATAAACATATGTATATATAAAGTATATAAATAAAAATGTAAATATGTAAATAGATAAGGATGTATCCTTATAAATATTGCTGCATGTAGGTTACATGCAACAATATTTATAAGGTTACATCCTTATCTATTTACATATTTACATTTTTATTTATATACTTTATATATACATATGTTTATGAATCTCTGTTTTTATATATATTTATACACCTTATGTTCTGGTGTACACGGGTCATTAATTTGTATAATTTCTGTACCAATACTATATATTTTTTTATAGACTTGATAAAGGGGTCGCCGAGACCTCGAAACGCGTTGTCCAATAAAGCTTTCATCATACACTTCCGCTTGGGACAGGTGTTTTGCGCCGAATGGTGTCCAAAAAGCCAAACACTCACTGGTATATGTGAGAGGCGAAATTATTTTTGTAGACGGTATTCCGAACGGCGGGCCAGCCAGCCACCATCGGGAATTTAGGACGCACCTGGCAGCATCCACCCATCATCCCTGAACAGAATAACAGTTAAGAGCGTTAATAAAGAAACATAAAAGGTGAGCATAAACCTATTATTTTATCAACACGACATCATAATTCCTGAACGTATCACCCTATGAGCGCCTTCTCGCTTCACGGCTTTACTCCACCCCATTGTCTGGGTGTCAGGGGCCTAAATTTCACATACTTGCTTGTTGTCTTGGTGGGAGATATTAAACTCTTTTTACTGTCTAATGACCGCCCCAATGTCTGGGTGTCAGGGGACTATATGTCGGTTAATCATTTGTTGTCTTGGTGGGAGATAGTAAACTCTTTTCACTGTCTAATGACCCCCCTTTGTGTGGGTGTCAGGGGCCTAAATTTTACGTACTTGCTTATCTGTCTTGGTGGCAGACATTTAACGTTTTTTACTGTCTAATGTCCGCCCCATTGTCTGGGTGTCAGGGGCCTATATCTCGTTTTCTTGCTTGCTGTCTTGGTGGGAGACATTTAACTCTTTTACTGTCAAATGACTGCTCCCACTGTGTGGGTGTCAGGGGCCTATATGTCGTTTAATAATTTGTTGTCTTGTTGGGAGATATTAAACTCTTTTACTGTCTAATGAGCGCCCCATTGTGTGGGTGTCAGTGGCCTACATTTCGCTTTAATTGCTTGCTGTCTGGGTGAGAGACATTAAACTCTTTTTACTGTCAAATGACCTGTCCTCTGTCTGGCTGTCAGGGGCCTACATAAATGATAATGGCCTGTTCCATTGCAGGTTGACCTGAGGCCTGTGCTGCTGTTACAGGACCGCTTCTCCTTTCTGGGTGCCATGGCCCTGAGTCTGTGAATGAGTAGCCTGTGGCACTGCAGGCAGACATGAATCCTTTTGGCTGTGATGAGAACTTCAACTCCCATAGCATTCCCACCTGATGCCACCCCAACCTCCTATTCCACCTCCTCCTCCTCCAAGTTGCCAATTGATATTGGTTAATTTTTATTTATTTTATTCTATTTTAAGTCATTTCCTATCCACATTTGTTTGCAGGAGATTTACTCTACATTTTGCTGCCTTTTGCAGCCCTCTAGCCCTTTCCTGGGCTATTTTACAGCCTTTTTAGTGCCCAATACTCGGGTCCCCATTGACTTCAATGGGGTTCGGGTGAAGTTTGGGTCGAAGTTCGAATCCCGAACCCGAACATTTTCGGAAGTTCGGCCGAACTCTCAAACACGAAAATCCAGGTGTTCGCTCAACTCTATTTGTGATTCATGTGTGACTTTTTTGTCTTGATTGCTGCATTTCACTCTGTACACCTTCACAGCTAAAGTCTTTCTAGCTATGAAAAACTTGATTTTACAAGGGCATTGTCTCAAATAGATTTGTAGAGATTTCTATAAGTCATGAAAGTTGATTTCTTTAATTGCTCACGCCTTGTCTTTCTTCTTTACCAGAACTACTTCATATCCTTCTGGTGTTGAAGTTAAATATTTTGTTTAATTGACATAAACACAAACTTTTATTTCATATTCCTACTAGAATTCAGATACCATTCTCACTAAAATATGCTACGGAAAATATATGACAATTCTAATCCTTCCCAAAGCTATTTTAATTCGAGGTCAAACACACTCTTACTCATTTTATTTCCTTATAAACTTGAAAAAGGGGTTATAAAAAGTTTATGAGCTATATTCTGAATATTCTCTTCAGTTCTCTTGCTGTATTTCCAGCCTTCACGCACAATATTTAGCAAAGATGAATGACTTTAAGGGTTGTAATTCACCAAAACCTTATTTTTTTTTAAAGAATTTAATAGGGAATTGAATTACTTGCCACGAGTAGGCCAGGATAAATTTGATTTGCAGAAATGAAAGACATGCTTTATTCTCATCATTTTCCCAGAAATAAGAATTAATATTTCCAAAATAGCACATGTTTAATTCTTTTGGCTACAGCTTGTTACGAGGCTGAGACTAAAATTTGCATCATAAATAAATTAGGTTTTCATTAAATTCATGTTTGATACCAATATGACAAAGCTTTTGTTTAAAGAATAATCGCATAATAAGTAGCAATTTAATAATTCAGTTGTAGATGTCTGTGTATGGAACTAGCATTTTTCAATAATATAAAATCAATTGATTATGTGTTAAAGGTACACATCTACTGTAGACATTTAATTATCATAATTTTAAAATTATTTTTTTATTTTTGTTTAAACATTAGAATAAATATGGTTCTTGTTCTCAAAAACGAACATATTGCAAACAGAACATCATGTGGAATGTCTAAATTTAAGTTCACGTAATAGTACATGACAATTAGCTATATGTGTAAATAAATCTATAGGCACATGAAAGTAAAAGGTGATACTGTTGAATGTGTTGGATTATATGTGTCATGCTCACATATGATAATGTATTAATAAACACAATAAACACAATATTAACCCTTTAAAGACCCTGGGATTTTTCATTTTTGGCTTTATTTTTTTTTTTACTCCCAGCATTTCCAGAGCCATAACTTTTTAATTTTGTTATATTCACATAGCCATATGAGGGCTTGTTTTTATTACACCTTCTAAACGCACCTTTTAATATTGCAGACGATGTGGTAGGAAGCAAAAAATAAAAATCCATATAGGGTGAAATTTGAAAAAAATGCAATTATGCCATAGTTTTATTGACTTCCTTTTACTGCATTCCCTATGTGGTAAAACTAACATGTACTGATGAGTGAACGTCATGTTTTGAAGTCCGTTATGAGGCCCATAGACTTCTGTTCTGTTATGACGGAATGCAAAATAAAATGCCTCTTATAAGCTATCTCCGTCATAGAATTCCATTATGGCCTGTAGTAACGGAATCCATAACGAAATTGCCAGAAAACTTGAACGCTGAACTCGAACTTGAAAACATAAAATTTGCTCATTGCTACTGACCTGTTCTCTTCATTCTTCGGATCAGTACAATTACAGCAATACCAAATTTGTATAGTTTTTGCTTTTATGAATTTATTTTTGGTTTGCATCTCATTATTGTCAACCCCTAATTTTTACATTTACATTTATAGAGCTACTTGGGGGTGTCTCATTTTTGCAGTACAATTTGTACTTTTCAGTGATACAATTTTAGAGTGTGTATGAATTTTCATAAAATTTTTGGTAGATGAAACAACGGAAAAACAGCAATTTTTTTCCATTACGCTGTTCAACATATGGGACAAATAAATTTATATTTTAACAGTTCAGGCATTTTGAGATGTGGAGGTGTAAATGATCTTAATTTTTATTGTTTATTATTATTATTATTATTATTATTATTATTATGGGGAAAGGGGTAATTTGAATCTTTATATATTTCAAATATTTTTATATTAAGTCGCCTTAGGGTACTTGAACATATAATCTTTACAGCACTTGCTCTATAGACTGCAATAAATTGCCATTTCAGCAAATTGGACCTTTAGTACGTTCCTATGGAGACCTATAGCTGTACTAGCCTCATATCCTTCAGAGGGACTACCACAAGGAATAAATGACTTCCCAATCTCTGGGCCTAGGAGCTGTTTGGATCCCGGAAAGCGATACTGTAGTCATAATTAACCACATCTGAAAATTGGGTGCCATATTTAAAAACCCAACTTCTAACATACATTAATATATTATAACAACTTTTGATAATTAGACAAATATACCCCAACTGGACTTGTAATAATTTTAATAAGTTAGAAATGAAGGGCAGATTAGTCACAGGTTTGTAGTTAGCTGCACAGATTCTTGCCTCTAATGCAAAAAGTTGTGAGTTCAAATCCCAGCAGATACATTTTAGAAATTGAGACTAATTACTAAATATATATATATATATATATATATATATATATATATATATATACTGTTCCAAATTATTATGCAACTTCTATTTAAGTGTCACAAAGATTAAACATTTTGTTTTTTAGTTTAACTCATGGATGGCATTGTGTCTTAGGGCTCTTTTGATCACTGAAAACAATCTCGGACACCTGTGATAACTAGATTGCCAGGTGAGTCCAATTTAAGGAAAAACTACTAAAGGAGGGTGTTCCACATTATTAAGAAGAGCACCATTTTCAAACAATATGGGGAAGAAAAAGGATCTCTCTGCTGTCGAAAAGAGTGAAATATTTCAATGCCTTGAATGAGGTATGAAAAGATTAGATATTTCACAATAACTTAAGCGTGATCATCGCACTATTAAGAGATTTGTGGCTGATTCAGAGCACAGACGGGTTTGTACAGATAAAGGCACCTTGAGGAAGATTTCTGCCAGATCCACGCATCATATCAAGAGCAGCTGCTAAAATACCGTTACATAGCAGCAAACATAATATTTGAAGCTGCTGGTGCCTCTGGAGTCCCACGGAAATCAAGGTGTAGAGTCCTCCAGAGTCTTGCAACTGTGCAGAAACCTACTATTCGGCCACCACTAACCAATGCTCACAAGCAGAAATGGCTGCATTGGGCAGAAAAATACATAAAGACTAATTTTTGAGCAGTCCTGTTCACTGATGAGTGCCATGCAACCCAGGATGGTCCAGATGGATGGAGTAGTGGATGTTTGGTGGACTGCCACCCTGTTCCAACAAGGCTGCGATGACAGAAAGGCGGTGGTGGAGTCATATTTTCGGCTGGAATCATGGGAAGAGAGCTGGTTGGCCCATTTAGGGTTCCCGAAGGTGTAAATATGACCTCTGCAAAGTATGCAGAGTTTCTGACTGACCACTTTCTTCCCTGGTGCTTTCTGTAATAAAATCATCTTCATGCATGACAAAGAATACCTATGCATTAATGGGTGCTATGGGGATAAAAGGAGAGAAAGTCATGGTGTGGCCTCCATCCTACCCTGACCTTAATCCTATTGAAAACCTTTGAAGCAACCTCAAGAAAAATATCTATGAGGGTGGGAGGCAGTTTACATCCAAACAGCAGCTCTGGAAGGCTATTCTGACATCTTGCAAACAAATTCAAGCAAAACTGTTCAAAAACTCACAAGTTCAATGGATGTAAGACTTGTGAAGCTGCTATCAAATAAGGGGTCCTATGTTAAAATGTAACGTGACCTGTTAAAATGTTTAAAAGCTTAAAATGTTGTTAAAAGTTTGATTGAAGTAGCTTTTGATTTCAGTAAATATGCTGCAAACACAACACATAACAATTTGCAGTTCTCTACAACCTGTAAAGTGTTTTGAAACTTACTGTGCGTAATAATTTGGAACAGTGCATTGTAAGTTTTTATGTTTAAAAAATACCGGTATCATTAGGAGGTTTGTTCAATAAAATTTGAATTGTACTCTTAATAGTTGATAACATGAGAATTATGCTGACTGTTATTTACATTAATTATTTAGGTAAATGAGAAAAATATAATTTGCATAATGATTTGGAACAGGGTATATATATATACACATTTATTTTGTGCCGTACATTTTTACAATTACTAAAAACATATAAAATAACTAAATTTAATCTCTATTTCTGAAATGTGTCTCCCAGGATTTGAACTCACAACCTTTGCATTAAAGGCAAGAATCATAACCACTGGACTACATAACCCAAAGATAAACTGTGTTGGAAAAACCTCATAGTAGTTTCTAAAGTAGTAAGTATTTCTATGCAGAAGGAATACTTACTGATACTGAGACTACTATGAGGTTTTTCTAGCATGGTTTATCATTGGGTTGTATAGCCCAGTGGTTAAGATGCTTGCCTCAAATGCAGAAGGTCAAGAGTTCAAATCTCTGCAGAAAATTTCTGAAATACAGACAAACTTAGATTTAAATACACTGGGTGTTCAGTAGCACTGACTCCATACATAGCTATATATGGAGTCAGAGCAGGGATTCCTAAGCCCGAACTAGATTTCCACCTCCTCCTTTAGAGCAGGGGTACCTGGTTTAATGCTTGGGTTTTTCCATTGTGCTCTATAGAGTACCCAAGAATTGCTATAGGGTTCTACTTGAGCACTTTGGTGCTCAATCAACACTAATTAGTAAGCATTTTTACCTAGGGGGTTTTATATTTTTGAAATATATAGACTTAGGTGAGTGAGATATACTATGGTAATTTTGTTAAGTCTATAAGGATAATGTGTGAAAAGAAGATTGAGTGTTTTGGTAAGATAGTCTTAAAGAAGTATATCTTTATGCAGACTAGATGTCTGACAGTTTGTATACATTAATGTCTCTTCTCCCTATATTTAGGGCTTTGTCCAGAGCCTAAGTCAAAGGTCATCTTTCTGTTAGATCTTTGGAAAATATTAGAAGTAAATGTAATTAGACAAACTTTTATATAGAACACTAGTGTCTCCTTGTGGTGGTGGTGAGTAGGAGATAAGTGGCAAATTGATGCACTGTGGTGTCATTAGTCACGTGGAAGAAGAGACCAAGCCCACCTTACAGGGGGATAAAAGATAGCAGGAGACAGCAAGGAGGATCAATGCAGGAGATCCCATCAAAGATGGGATACAGTCTCAAGAAAAAGTATGTGAACCCTTTCAAATGATATGGATTTATGCACAAATTGGTCATAAAATGTGATCTGATCTTCATCTAAGTGATAACAATAGACAATCACAGTCTGCTTAAACTAATAACACACAAAGAATTTAATGTTACCATGCTTTTATTGAACACACCATGTAAATATTCACAGTGCAGGTGGAAAAATATATGAACCCCTAGACTAATGACATCTCCAAGAGCTAATTGGAGTGAGGTGTCAGCCAACTGGAGTCCAATTAATGAGATGAGATTGGAGGTGTTGGCTACAGTTGCCCTGCCCTATAAAAACACATACCAGTTCTGGGTTTGTTTTTCCAAAGAAGCATTGCCTGATGTGATTGATGCCTCGCACAAAAGAGCTCTCAGAAGACCTATGATTAAGAATTGTTGCATAAAGCTGGAAAGCGTTATGAAAGTATCTCCAAAAGCCTTGCTATTAGTGTTGAGCGAGCATGCTCGGCTAAGTACCGGTTCGGCTCGAGCATTGCTATGCTCGGCAGATCCGAGCACTCGGCCGAGTACCACATGTGCTGGAGCGCCATGCTCGAGGTTCCTCCTGCACGTTTGGCGCTTGCTAAGCAGCCAATACATGTGCAGGTAAGTATTACCATCACTGTAATGCCATAAGACATGTTTTCTACTAGCATTACAGTGATTGGCTGGCCAGTAACGCGTCATCGGGTGCTATATAGCACCAGGTCACGTGGGTTCTGCTCATTGCGAGTCAGGAGAGCTGCTGTTAGGAAGGGACAATCAGTGTAGGGTGAATTTCAACTAAAAATTATCATTGAGAAGACGTTTCAAATAACTAACAGTCCTTTTAAGGACTATTGTTAGAGGTGGCGACCGTTAGTTACATTTTCTGTATTCCACAAACTCTGCTTGCTGTGAGAAGTGGTACGCAAATCTACACTTATATCTAGACTGTGTGCAGCCTATATTTAATTCAAATAACAGTGACAGACAGTCATTTTCTGTATCCCACAAACTCTGCTTGCTGTGAGCAGTGAAACGCAAATCCAAACTTATATCTAGACTGTGTAATAAGGATGCCACTGGCCGTTCCTCTTCCAATAAGTTCAGTTTCATCGTCCAAGAGTCCGGTCAACACAATCAAAACCACCGCCATCCCTCTTAGTCATGGCCCCATTTCCGAAAATCATAAAAATTATTGCCTGAACTTGCTATCACCATGGTAGGCGCATAAAAGAACATCGAAAGTTGAAATAGCAGACATCACGGGACGTGCGATCAGCTTAGAAGTTATCTTGAGTTAACAAAGTGGCAGCAGACCCTCACCTACTATTTTATATACACGGTCACTGGTCAGCTCAACACCCACTCCATTCCTCTTACAAGTTCATTATCATCAGATGATTGTCCGGTCAACACAATCAAAGCCACCGTCAGTCATGGCCCCAGTTCATAAAATCATGAAAATTTTTGTCTGAACTTGCTATTCATATAAAAGTAAATATACAGGAAAGAATGTTTCCTAACAATTTTTAATCTAAAATCGCTTTTATCCTCGGTTTTGTGAGTTTTTTGGTCAGTCTGTAAAAGTGACGTACAACTCGGGCATCATCGCTCCCAGCAGTGACATTGTAGTCCAAGATACATCCAGAAATCCTCCCCATGCTGTCCCCGACCCATTTTGGTGGTGTTTCCATCAATTTCTGACCTTTTTCCTATGAACCAGGTACCCTCCCCTTCAGAGCTTCAGAGCAGGGGGTGCCTGCCTGGTTTAATGCTTGGGCTCTCCCATTGACTTCTATAGGGCTCGGGTTCTCGGTAGAGCACTCAAGCATCCCGATGTGCTCAGTCAGAGCACTCCGATCACCCGAGCATCGGGGTGCTCGATCATCACTACTTGCTATTCATCAGTCCACAGTAAGACAAATTGTCTATAAATGGAGAAAGTTCAGCACTGCTGCTACTCTCCCTAGGAGTGGCCGTCCTGTAAAGATGACTGCAAAAGCACAGCACAGACTGCTCAATGAGGTGAAGAAGAAACTAGAGTGTCAGCTAAAGACTTAAAAAGGCATATGCTAACATCCCAGTCAGCGACTCTCCGATACATAAAATACTAAACAAGAATGGATTTCATGGGAGGATACCCCAGAGGAAGCCACTGCTATCCCACCAAAAAATGCTGCACGTTTATAGTTTGTACAAGAGTACCTGGATGTTCCACAGCAGTACTGGCAAAATATTCTGTGGACAGATGAAACCAAAGTTGAGTTGTTTGGAAGAAATACACAACACTATGGTGGAGAAAAAGAGGCACAGCACACCAACATCAAATCCTCATCCCAACTTTGAAGTATGGTGGTGAGGCAAGCATGGTTTGGGGCTGCTTTGTTGCGTCAGAGCCTGGACGTATTGCTATCATTGAAGGAAAAATGAATTCCTAAGTTTATCAAGAAATTTTGCAGTAGAACTTAAGGCCATCTGTCCAGCAGCTGAAGCTCAACACAAGATGGATGTTGCAACAGGACAACGACCCAAAGCATAGCAGTAAACTAACAACAGAATGGCTTAAACAGAAGAAAATACGTCTTTGGGAGTGACCCAGTCAGAATCCTGACCTCAACCCAATTGAGATGCTGTGGCATGACCTCAAGAAAGTGATTCACACAAGACATCCCAAGAATATTGCTGAACTGAAACAGTTCTGTGAAGGGGAATGGTCAAGAATTACTCCTGACCGTTGTGCACGCCTGATCTGCAACTACAGGAAAGTTTAAGCAGACTGTGATTGTCTATTGTTGTGACTTTAATGAAGATCAGATCACATTTTATGACCAATTTGTGCAGAAATCTATATCATTCCAAAGGGTTCACATACTTTTTCTTGCAACTGTATATATATATTTTTGTTTTTGATAGACCATATTGTTATTGTAGGATCTAGATTGATTTGAGATAATTTCAACTGCAGTACAAATTATAATTTTCCATCTTGGAAGATAAAGATATACATTTGATATATACATTTGTATAATCTCCAGAAAACTGATTTTAGTTTCTAGTCAATGGTCTGGTCAGCTATTTATATACTACCTGAACGTGGTGGAAGTTTAACTTTACTTTGTATATCATATTGGCTTATAGCCAAACTTGTGCATGAGGAGACAATTCTGCCATGTGCTGTTAAAAGTTTAAGTTTATGAACATCTGTTTGCTAGGAGAAGTCACGTGAGCCTGCTATTTTCTTATTCTATGAGATATTAATGTTACCCATTTCATTTAAAAAGTTATTTTATTGGTCGTATTTATATATATATATTACAAGTTATCTATTTTTCCAGTTGCTTGAACCTAATTAATCATTATCGTTTGTTTATCAGTATCACTAATTATATATTTTATTATTTTGCACTGAAATTATGGATAAATAAATATAATGTATATACTGTATTTTGTGTACAATTGTTTTCCTCTTGTCTTGAACTCAGCACAAATAACAATCTCATAATAATATTTTTTATCTGTGGGAATAAGTTGGGAATCTCCCTTATTACAGATCCTTGCTTGTTTTCATAGATAGAAAACTGTTTATCAGAGCAGTATAAACATTCTGACAAGATCTGGACACTGATGGGGGAAGTGATGAGCACTTTTAATACTTTTAGACAATTCTCACGGTTTAAGATAAATTGGGAAAAATTACTGATAATATCTTTGGGAGAGGGTCAACAGATGATAAACAGAAGCAAAAGTAGAAGGGAAGGACAGAAATATTACATATTTGGGGGTTCATATGACATCAAATGTAAACAATTATATTAGGTAAAACATTTTCCACTTGTTAAGCAAGTTGAGGTTAAAAATTAAGATATGGAGTAGGTTACCATTATCCATGATGGGGAATATTAATCTTCCTCCCTCAGATCCTTTTGTGGTTCAAAATACACCAATATGGCTCCCCAGAAGTAATTTTACGACAATAAATGAAATAACTGGTAGGTTTATTTGGAAAGGTAGGAAATGGAGAATCAGAAAGTAAATATTAGACCTATCAGAGAAGGAGGGGGTTTAGCACTTCCTAATTGGTTTGTTTATCTGGCTGCACAATTTTCTCACATATAGAGTTTTGAGATGAATGATGTCATAAGTAGTGATGAGCGAGTATACTCGGCCGAGTACCATGTGTGCTCGAGCGAAATGCTCCTCCCCGCATGTTTGGCACCTCCTAAGCAGCCAATCAACGTGAAGGTAAGTAATGCCCTTCAGTGTAATGCCGTAGCCATGTTAGCTACTCGTATTACACTGATTGACATATATAACACACGATGACATGTGTTCGGTTCAGTCAGTATCAGGGAGAGCAGAGGGTAAGCAGGGAAAGATGGTGTGTGAAGCGACATTTTTTTATTTTTTTATTAATATTTTTATTAGGGTTTTAAATATTTTCAAAGCTACAACAAGTGTAACAAGCCAGTTACAAGTAGAAAGCATAAACATAGGAAAGTCAGTGTGGTACAGGAATATATAGCATGGTTCTGTACATAAGGCTCATGTTAGTTATTAGGCACAGTTTCATTGAGAGAGAAGTGGACAGGGAGAAATAAATGGCCAAAAACATACCTCTGGTTCCAATTGAGCATATACCTCTAGACTAATGATAGCTAAAGTATACCTAGGATTAGATGGGTAAATACGGAGGGAGCAGATGGCAAGGGGTGTTGCTATCAGACACATTGTGAGCCAGCTAGAGCCAAAAGAAGTATTCCGTTTTGAAGCATAACGTGTAGCTGAAAGGAGGGATGTCCCCACACTAAGGTTGAGCAAACAGTGTTGAGAAGCCTAGGTATTAGGGGTACAGGGTGTAAGGGTCACTAGTGAGCAAAGGGAAAGGTGTAATCTATTAGGAAGGTGGAAATCTGTAGGTCTTCCACAAGGTCCACCGTTTGAGAAAGGTATGGTGAGTACGAGATTCCCATGAGAACAATTCCTCAAAGTGATAAAGTTGGTCAATTTTGAGTTTCCATTGCTCAAGAGTGGGGAGAGAAGTCTGAAGCCAAAACCTCGGAATAAGGAAGCGGGCAGCGATCAACAACTGTCTAAAAAGATGTGAGAGATGTGGGGTTGTGCTGTTGTCTGGGAAAGACAATAAAGCAATAGATGGGGACATGGTGATTGAGGTGTGGCATATCTGATTAGATTGCTGAAAGATGTCTGACCACCAATTGTTAATTTGTGAGCATTCCCACCATATATGGAGAAAAGTTAGGTTAAGTACCATTGGGTAAGCAGTTTGTAGTTTTCCTGAATGCGTACACAACGTGATGCTTTGTGTAGTGCTTCAAGAAGTTTGGGAATAGATAGGTAGGAGATATCTATTTGAAGGTCTTTTCCCAGCATCTAATGAAGGCTGGTTTAGATAATATTTGGGGGACGTAATTTTTATGAAGTTGAGATATACATTTTTTAGAAGGATCAGGAGACAAGATAATTGACTCGAACCAGACTATTGGGCACAAGAGTTCACCTTGGTGTGCATTTTTTTGAATGAAGGATCTAAGGAGAGGGATTAAGTCACAGGGACTAGGGTTGAGGATAGTATACATGTCTTCCTTTCCAAGGGGTTGGCCTAATGAGTCGATGAACAATGTGATTTGGAGAGTGGAGGAATGTGGCCTATTCAAGGGAAGGGATAGTGATGAAGGGTTGATGGAATCCCCTATGTCTCCCACAGTAAGGAGGGGGGAAGGGAAGGGCATCTTGCAGTGAGATGATTGGAGCCAGGACCAAGCCGTAAGGGTGGCTTTTATAATGGGAAAGGCTGAGAGCTTAGTGGTTTGTAAGGTATCATTACCTAGTAGGAGTGTTCTGAACGGTTTCCCCACTATAGCATGTTCCAACGAAACCCACGGTTTGTGGACCGAGTTACGTAGCCAGTCCATTGTTCTAGATAGAAGAATGGCCTTACCATTAGAGATTGCCCGAACTATTTGCCGGTGAACAGTTCCCGGCGAACATAGCTTGTTCGCTGCTCGACAGGCCGGCGAACATATGCTTTGTTCGGGTCCGCCCCGTATACATCATCATTGAGCAAACTTTGACCCTGTACCTCACAGTCAGCAGACACATTACAGCCAATCAGAAGCATACCCTCCCACCCAGACCCTCCCATCTCCTGGACAGCATCCATTTTAGATTCATTCGGAGGCTGCAGTCTTAGTGAGAGGAGGGACAGTGTAGCTGCTGCTGATTTAATTGGGAAATCGATAGCTAGGCTATTGTATTCAGTGTCGACTCTAGTCCTGAAAGACTCATCTGATCTCTGCTGTAAGGAAAGAGTCCTGATAGCACCACAAAAAGCCCTTTTTAGGGCTGCTACATTAATCTGCTTGTTTTTTTTTGTTTTCCATATATATATTGCAGTTGCCTGGCCTGCCCGTGTGTGAGGAGCTGCAGGCCCACAGACTGTAGTGTGCCCACTGCCAGTGCCCACCACTCCTACCATGTGGCACAGGATTTTGCATAAAAAAAGGCATTTCATTTTTACCCTTTAATCTAAGGTTAGCTGCCTGCCAGTGTGTGTCAGGCCGACTTGCACAGACTGTACTGTGCGCACTGCCAGTGCCCACCACTCATACCGGGTGGCACAGTAGCCTGGCGATAAATAAGGCATTTAATTTTTACACTTTAGTCTAATTTAATTTGCTTGCCTGCTGCCAGTGTGTGTCAGGCCGACTTCCACAGACTGTAGTGGGCCCACTGCCAGTGCCCACCACTCATACCGGGTGGCACAGTAGCTTGCCGATAAATAAGGCATTTAATTTTTCCACTTTAGTCTAATTTCAGTTGCTTACCTGCTGCCAGTGTGTGTCAGGCCGACTTCCACAGAATGTAGTGTGCCCACTGCCAGTGCCCACCACTCATACCGGGTGGCACAGTAGCTTGCCGATAAATAAGGCATTTAATTTTTACACTTTAGTCTAATTTCAGTTGCTTGTCTGCTGCCAGTGTGTGTCAAGCCGACTTCCACAGACTGTAGTGTGCCCACTGCCAGTGCCCATCAATCATACCGTGTGGCACTGGACTTTGCCTTAAAATAAGTCACTTTATCTGTACACTTTAATCTAATTTTAGTTGCCTGCCTGCCAGTGTGTGTGTGTCAGTCCCACAGACTGTAGTGTGCCCACTGCCAGTGCCCACTACTCATACCGGGTGGCACAGTAGCTAGCACACGTAGTACCAATTATCTAAAAAAATGACAGGCAGAGGCAGGCCAGCACTCGCAGGGGCCGCCGTGGTGCTGTGATTTCCACTGGCCCTCGAATAATGCCCAGTGTTCAGAGGCCACGTACACTGAACCCGAAAAATTCTGAGGACATAGTTGACTGGCTTAGACAGGACACCCAATCTTCAACAGCTTCCGCTAAGAACCTTGACGCACCATCCTCCTCCAGCTCAGCTTTGGTCACCTGCCTCAAGTTACCACACTCCCGCCCGCCGCCACCACCACCACTACCACTACCACCACAGCCACCACAACCACTTCACTTGATCCATCAGAGGAGTTATTTACACATCAGTTGGATGCAATTAGTGATACGCAACCATTATTGTCAGATGATGTAGATTGCAGGGATATGTCTCAGTCAGGCAGGATTACACACATGGATGTAAAGTGTGATGATGATGATGATTATGATGTTGTACCCACTGCTGCTTCCTTTGCTGAGGTGTCAGATACAAGTGAAGTGGTTGATGATGACGATGTGTCCTCGGATGCCACGTGGGTGCCTGCTTGAAGAGAAGAAGAGGGGGAAAGTTCAGAAGGGGAGACAGAAAGAAGGAGGAGACGAGTTGGAAGCAGGGGGAGGTTGTCGCAAGAAGTTAGTGGCACAGTCAGACAGCATGTATCGGCACCCGGGTCAGCCAGACAGCACTTCAGTCAACGCATGCTGTTGCCACCACAGAATGCCGTCATTGCAAAGCTCAGCAGTGTGGCATTTTTTTGTGTGTCTGCCTCTGATAACAGCAATGCCATTTGCAACCTGTGCCAAAAGAAACTGAGTCGTGGGAAGTCCAACACCCACCTGGTACAACTGCTTTGCGATGGCAATTGATCTCACATCACAAACGCCAATGGGATCAACACATGCGCTCAAGCAGCACACAAAATCAAAGCCACCATCCTCCTCCTGGTCCAGCATCTTCAGCCACGTCAACCACTGCTGTCCTCCTTGCCCCCTCTCAACTACCCGCCACTCCGCCTCTCACCTTCAGCAGTTCCATCTCATCTGCCCACAGTCAGGTGTCTGTTAAGGAAATGTTTGAGCGTAAGAAGCCAATGTCACAGAGTCCCCCTGCCCGGCGACTGACAGCTGGCTTGACGGAACTCTTAGCCCGCCAGCTTTTACCATACCAGCTGGTGGAGTCTGAGGCCTTCAAAAATTTTTCGTTATTGTGACACCACAGTGGAAGGTACCCGGACGTAATTCTTTTTCAAAAAGGCAATCCCAAACCTCTACTATGTTATTGAAGAAGAAGTCATGGCATCTCTGGCATACAGTGTTGGGGCAGGGCTCCATCTGACCACTGATACTTGGTCTGCAAAGCACGGTCAGGGCAGGTATATCACGCACACTGCGCATTGGGTCAACCTGCTGACGGCTGACAAGCATGGAATGCGTGGCTCCGCAGTGGAGTTGGTGACACACGACTTGCAGGCAGGCCTACTGCCACCTCCTCTACTCCTACTCCATCCTCTTCGATATCCCTCCTCGGCTGAGTCTAGTGATGTCGCGAACATAAAATTTTCCGTTCAGCAACGGCGAACGCGAGTTCCGCAAATGTTCGCGAGCATGCGAACATTGCGAACCGCCATAGACTTCAATAGACAGGTAAATTTTAAAAACTAAAGGGACTCCTTCTGGCCTCAATAGTGATGGAAAAGTTGTTTCAAGGGTACTAACACCTGGACTGTGGCATGTCGAGGGGGATCCATGGCAAAACTCCCATGGAAAAATACCTAGTGGACGCAGAGTGTGGTAGTTGTAACGCAATGCGACAATACAGGTTATATTAATCGCATTGCGACATTATCTTAGAGCTGGTTCCTAATGGCTGTATTGCTAGAAATTCTAGCAATACAACCATTAGGAACCCAGCTCTAAGTTGAATTCTCAATGCGATTAATATAACCTGTATTATCGCATTGCGATTACAACTTAGAGCTGAGTTCCTAATGATTGTATTGCTAGAATATAACGAAGATTGAGAATATAGCGCTATATTCGCAATCTTTGTTATATTCTAGCAACACAACCATTAGAACAGATCTAAGTTGTAATCCCAAAGTGATTAATACAGGTTATTTTAATCGCCTTGCAATTACAACTACTAACACTGCAGCTTCAGAATGAATCTAAGATGGATGCCGTCCTTGCTTTTTGATAGGAGGTGGGAGGGTCTGGGAGGGAGACTGATGTAATTGCCCTAAAAGGGCTTTTTGGGGTGCTGTCAGGATGCTTTCCTTACTGCAGAGATCTGATGAGTCTTTCAGGACTGGAGTGAACACTGAATACACTAGCCTAGCTATCGATTTCCCTATGAAATCAGCAGCAACTACACTCTCCCTCCTCTCACTAAGACTGCAGCTTCCGAATGAATCTAAAATGGATGCTGTCCAGGAGATGGGAGGGTCTGGGAGGGAGGGTATGCTAATTGGCTGGAATGTGTCTGCTGACTGTGAGGTACAGGGTCAAAGTTTACTCAATGATAGGGGGTGGACCTAACATCGCATATGTTCGGCTCGCCGTGACGAACGCGCACAAGCTATGTTCGTAGGGAACTATTCGCCGGTGAATAGTTTGGGACATCTTATTTGCGAATTCAACTTAGATATGGGTTCCTAATGGTTGTAGTTGCCAGAATATAACAAAGATTGAGAATTTAGCGCTATATTCTCAATCTTCGTTATATTCTAGCATTACAACAACCATTAGGAACTCAGATCTAAGTTGAATTCTCAATGCGATTAATATAACCTGCATTAATCGCATTGCAAATTCAACTTAGAGCTGAGTTCCTAATGGTTGTTGTATTGCTAGAATATACGCTATATTCTAGCAATACAACCATTAGGAACTCAGCTCCAAGTTGAAATCGCAATGCGAATAATACTTACAATTATTAATCGCTTTATGAATTCATTTGATGCCTCTATTTGATTGTAGTATGATGGTTGAATATGACTACCACCAACGTTCTGCTGCCTCCAAAGCAAGATATCTGAACTCCCAGGGGCCATTTGGGCATTTTTGATAAAACGCATCAAAAACACATCTCCGTTTTATAATTTTTTCATTTTTAGTTTATTTTTTTGTGTCTTTTGCCACATTTGGTTGCATATTTACACTTGGTGTAGGCAAATATGGTAGTCTAGATCATGTGTCTATACCAAAACCTAGGATCATTGTTTGACAGCATATTTTCTAAGCCATGTAGCTGAATATAGATTTTGGCAGAGTAATGATCTAGACTACTCAAACACACCAATTGCTGATCTCAGGAGACCAGCTACAAAAAACTGTGGAGCCTCATTTAAGAGTCTCAACACAGCAATCCAAAGTGCAGAGCTCCCTGGGAAACAATAATACGCCAAATAAATGTGGAGCCCCAGTTATGGGTCTACAACACAATGAAAGCCAGATATCCCTCAAAGGAAGTGCAAAGGGGTGTCTCTATTACAGAGATCACCAAATCCACCAGATTAAGTGGCCCCTATGTCAAGATCCCGCTTTTACAAGCTTTAAGAATGTGACGGGGAAAACCTAAGCCAGTTATCCATCCACAGACAGCTGTTTCGGGGTGTTGCCCTCATCAGTGCGAAGTAGAATGATCTAGACTACCATATTTGCCTATATCAAATGTAAATATGCAACCAAATGTGGCAAAATACACAAAAAAATTATAAAAAAATGAAAAATTATAAAACGCAGATGCGTTTTGATGCGTTTTGATGTGTTTTCTATCAAAAGCCCAAATGGCCCCTGGGGGTTCAGATATCTTGCTTTGGAGGCAGCAGAACTTTGATGGTAGTCATAGTCAACCCTCATATACAATCAAATAGATGCATCAAATGGATTCGGCAAAGCGATTAATAATTGTAAGTATTATTCGCATTATGATTACAACTTAGAGCTGAGTTCTAATGGTTGTATTGCAAGAATATAACATATATTCTAGCAATACAACGACTATTAGGAACTCAGCTCTAAGTTGAATTCACAATGCGATTAATGCAGGTTATATTAATCGCATTGAGAATTCAACTTAGATCTGAGTTCCTAATGAGTTAGTTGTATTGCTAGAATATCACGAAGATTGAGAATATAGTGCTATATTCGTTATCTTCGTTATATTCTAGCAATACACCCGTTAGGAACTCAGATCTAAGTTGTAATCGCAATGCGAATAATACAGGTTATATTAATCGCATTGCGATTTACAATTACTATTACTGCAGCTTCAGAATGTTTTAGTGACTTTTCTGCCTGGAAAACATCAATTTTTTCCGGCCGCTGCTACAACAGCGGCTGCAACAATGCCATTGTTTTTCAGGCATGTGCACATGCCTAATTTTTCTGTCCTATGGTGCAGCACTGTGGCTGCAAAACAAACCAAAAAAAAGGCACATACAAGTGTCAATTCCCTTCGTGATCGTTACCTTGTTGTGGTGAAGGGGCTTATGTATCACAATGAAGAAATCATCACCTCTATGAGTGTGTTGGCAATGTTGCCACACCCCAGATGATAAGGCCGTTGCTTCATTATGGTCGGACCAAAAGCGATCGGACGGCTGGATAGTATTTCATAGAAAAAACATTAATTAACCTTTTTTTTTTTAAGTTGTATGGATTGTTAATACATAAAATAAAAATCATAATAAAGTCTCTTAATAGTTTATTAGAAATAATGCAGACAATTAAAAAATCCCCATCAATTCCAATACAAAGCAGGTACAGATCTCAGAACTAAATTATTTCATGATGTCGTAATGGTTCAGTTAATTCGTCAATGGTTGATCAGTTCGACACACGTCCCCGGATAGGAGTACGTAACAGGGATTAAACTGATAGGAATAGTACTAGTTAAGACACCACTCATATAAGGTGTCACAGCACATTGCTCTGTGCACGTGCAGTGCCCCAATTTGGGAGTAAAGGGACCGACCAAGCTGCCTTTTCCATCTCCCGGTTCCTAAATTCAATTCAGTTTGGTGTATGAGAGTTTGGTCTCTCACTGTGAAGGCAGTTGAAGGTACCCGGCCTAAATTTTTTTCACAAAAGGCAATCCCTGATATGGGACGTAACAGGGATTAAACTGATAGGAATAGTACTAGTTAAGACACCACTTATATAGGGTGTCACAGCACATTGCTCTGTGCACATGCAGTGCCCCAATTTAAGAGTAATAGGACCGACCAAGGTGCTTTTTCCATCTCCTGGTTCCTAGAATCAATTCAGTTTGGTGTATGAGAGTTTGGTCTGTCACTGTGAAGACAGTCGAAGGTACCCGGCCTAATATTTTTTTCACAAAAGGCAAATCCCTGATATGGGACGTAATAGGGATTAGACTGATAGGAATAGTACTAGTTAAGACACCACTCATATCGGGTGTGACAGTAAATTGCACGGCGCAGACGCAGTGACCATGGATTAAAACAAGAAGGAGGGAGCCAGCGTTTTTTAACCATCTCCCGCTCGAAAAATCAATTCAATAAATGGACCCCAAATTGGGGACGTAACAGGATTAAACTGATGAGAAGAGAACTACAGAAAATAACACTCATATCGGGTGTAGAGTAAATTGCACGGCGCAGACGCAGTGACCGTGGATTAAAACAAAGGGGAGGGAGCCAGCGTTTTTAACCATCTCCCTGTTTGAAAAATCAATTCAATAAATGGACCCCAGAATGGGGATGTAACAGGGATTAAACTGATGAGAAGAGAACTACAGAAAATAACACTCATATCGGGTGTGAGAGTAAATTGCACGGCGCAGACACAGTGACCGTGGGATTAAAACAAAGGGGAGGGAGCCAGCTTTTTTAACCATCTCCTCGTTCGAAATATCAATTCAACTCACCTTCGGGGACCCTTGGTGTTGTACGTGGCTGGGTGGAGGAAGAAACCTTCAATGACATCACCGGGACATGGCTAGCTTGGTATCCAACCTTGTGCAAATGGGGAGTTTGCGGTTGTGCAAATGGACTGTTTGCGGTTGTTTGCGGTGCATTAAAAGGGAGTTTTGTCTGTCAATGTCTGTGAAGCGGGTGTAACCCTTACACTACCTGATCGATACAACATCATACCTGATCGTATACACACACTGGATGTTTTAAAGCATGTTATTCCAAACAATTTAGGAATGTTAGTTGATTTATGACCTTTATGGATTAAAACCCGACTCTGCGTCCACTATGTAATTTTTCATGGGATTTTTGCCATGAATTCCCCTACGGCATGCCACAGTCCAGGTGTTAGTCCCCTTGAAACAACTTTTCCATTGCTATTGTGGCCAGAAAGAGTCCCTGTGGGTTTTAAAATTCGCCTGCCTATTGAAGTCTATGGCGGTTCGCCCGGTTCGCCTGTTCGCGAACATTTGCGGAGTTCGAGTTCGCTGCTCGCGAATGGAAGATTTTATGTTCGCGACATCACTACTCTTACCATACGTCTCTGGATCTGGTAGGTTGATGCCACCCTCACGACAAGGACAAGAGAGCCTAGCGTAGGATATTCTTGCTTTGCATCCTTGCCAAATAAAGGAGCTGAATTTCTGTCTCAGTGAGGCATAGTAAGAATAAGGTATAGGGATTGGCAGTACTTGTTGGTGATAGGTAAGTCGAGGGAGAATCAGAGAGGTAAGGAGATTTTTACGGCCAAACCAGGACAGTGTGGGGCAGTTTTGCTCAATTTGTCTATTGTTTGAAAGATCAATGTTTTGAGGGGGATGTAGTTCAGGGAAAAGTGGTCCGAGACTTGTGGGCTGATTTTAACGCCCAAGTAAGTAATAGTGGGGGATGACCAGTTGAAAGGGAGTTAGATATTAGGTTGCTTCTTCGCTCTTTGAGAGATGCCAGAGCATATGATAAGTGATTTATTGGAATTGATTTTAAAATTAGATAGGGTGCCATAGTGAAGCAAATGACTTTGTATGACAGGGAGGGAAGTGCTAGGGTTGGAAGTCAGAATCAGAACATCATCGGCAAAGGCCACGATTTTGTGTTCAGAGCCTCCTAGAGATGGGCCTTAATAAGAGGGTCTTTTCTTAAAGTGGTAAGTAGGGGTTCCATTACAAGGATGAAAAGGAGAGGGGAAAGGGGACAACCATGGTGGGTGCCATTACTGTAACCGAAGGCAGAGGACAAGGTGCCATTGTCCATTACGTGCGCCGAGGCATGTGAATACATGGTGAAGACCGCTTGTATATAGGGATCAGTGTAGGCCAGTTTAAGGTAATTCCAGCTGACACTGTCGAACGCTTTTTAGCGTCTGTGCTGAGAAGCAATAGGGGAGGAGTTGTGGAATGGCATGACAGAGAAGGTTTAAGACTCTAGAAGTATTGTCTCTACCCTCGCTGTTACAGATTAAACCCACCTGATCCCTATGTATTCGGAGTGGGAGAAGTTCGGCAAGGCGGTTGGCTAACAGCTTCGCTAAGAGTTTCAGGTCAATGTTAGTAAGAATAAAACAAAAATCGTTAATTTCTAACGATAATTTGTTTTTCCTTAGTCCTAACAGCAGCACAGATGGGGTTAACCACCCCCGTGGACTGGCAGGACCGGGCGGAATGTTTAATGAGCCCAAGACTAATAACTCAATTTAACAATTAAGCATCTCCTTAAAAGGAGGAAGTCAACCCCCAGCCCACTGTGTTTATAGCAAGAAATAAACTAGACTTACTAGGGTGGGAATGAGTGCTGCTGTTAGGACTAAGGGAAAACAAATTATCGTTAGAAATTAACGATTCCCTTACGTCCTACCAGCAGCACAGACCATAAATCTGGTGTTTCCAGCTGTGACTGGACAAGTTTCATAGTGTTCGCCAAAGGATATATTATTTTTTGGGGTGTAATTCAGTTGCAAAAATAGAAATACCAGTAATCTGGTGTTCCAGCTGTGACTGGACAAGTTTCATAGTGTCCCGTCAAAGGATATATTATTTTCTGGGGTGAAATTCAGTGGCAAAAATAGAAATACCATAAATCTGGTGTTACAGCTGTTAATAAACAAGTTTCAGAGTGTCCGCCATAGGATATATCATTTTCTGGGGTGAAAATCATTTGAAAAAATAGAAATACCGTAAATCTGGTGTACCAGCTGTGACTGGACAAGTTTTATAGTGTCCAAGTTAAAGGATATATTACTTTTTGAAGTGAAATCTCAGTTGCAAAAATAGAAATACCGAGAATCTGGTGTTCCAGCTATGACTGGACAAGTTTTATAGTGTCCGTCAAAGGATATATTATTTTTTCTGGGGTGAAATTCAGTTGCAAAAATAGAAATACCGTGAATCTGGTGTTCCAGCTGTGACTGGACAAGTTTCATAGTGTCTGTCAAAGGATATATTATTTTCTCGGGGTGAAATTCAGTTGCAAAAATAGAAATACTCAGAATCTGGTGTTCCAGCTGTGACTGGACAAGTTTCATAGTGTCTGTCAAAGGATATATTATTTTCTGGGGTGAAATTCAGTTGCAAAAATAGAAATACCATAAATCTAGTGTGTTAAAGCTGTGACTGGACAAGTTTAATAGTGTCCGTCAAAGGATATATTATTTTCTGGGGTGAAATTCCACTGCTAAAATAGAAATACCGTAAATCTGGTGTTTCAGCTGTGACTGGACAAGTTTCATAGTGTCCGCCAAAGGATATGTTATTTTCTGGGGTGAAATTCAGTTGCAAAATAGAAATACCGTAAATCTTGTGTTACAGCTGTGAATAAACAAGTTTCATAGTGTCCGTCATAGGATATATTATTTTCTGGGGTGAAAATCAGCTGCAAAAATAGAAATACCGTAAATCTGGTGTTCCAGCTGGAAACTGGACAAGTTTCATAGTGTCCGTCAAAGGATATATTATTTTTGGGGTGAAATTCAGTTGCAAAAATAGAAATACCGTAAATCTGGTGTTCCAGCTGTGACTGGACAAGTTTCATAGTGTCCGCCAAAGGATATATTATTTTCTGGGGTGAAATTAAGTTGCAAAAATAGAAATACCGTAGAATCTGGTGTTCCAGCTGTGACTGGACAAGTTTCATAGTGTTCGGTCAAAGGATATATTATTTTTTGGGGTGTAATTCAGTTGCAAAAATAGAAATACCGTAAATCTGGTGTTCCAGCTGTGACTGGACAAGTTTCATAGTGTCCGTCAAAGGATATATTATTTTCTGGGGTGAAATTCAGTGGCAAAAATAGAAATACCATAAATCTGGTGTTACAGCTGTTAATAAACAAGTTTCAGAGTGTCCGTCATAGGATATATCATTTTCTGGGGTGAAAATCATTTGAAAAAATAGAAATACCGTAAATCTGGTGTACCAGCTGTGACTGGACAAGTTTTATAGTGTCCGTTAAAGGATATATTACTTTTTGGGGTGAAATTCAGTTGCAAAAATAGAAATACCGTAAATCTGGTGTTCCAGCTATGACTGGACAAGTTTTATAGTGTCCGTCCAAAGGATATATTATTTTCTGGGGTGAAATTCAGTTGCAAAAATAGAAATACCGTAAATCTGGTGTTCCAGCTGTGACTGGACAAGTTTCATAGTGTCTGTCAAAGGATATATTATTTTCTGGGGTGAAATTCAGTTGCAAAAATAGAAATACCATAAATCTAGTGTTAAAGCTGTGACTGGACAAGTTTAATAGTGTCCGTCAAAGGATATATTATTTTTGGGGTGAAATTCCATTGCTAAAATAGAAATACCGTAAATCTGGTGTTTCAGCTGTGACTGGACAAGTTTCATAGTGTCCGTCAAAGGATATGTTATTTTCTGGGGTGAAATTCAGTTGCAAAAATAGAAATACCGTAAATCTTGTGTTACAGCTGTGAATAAACAAGTTTCATAGTGTCCGTCATAGGATATATTATTTTCTGGGGTGAAAATCAGCTGCAAAAATAGAAATACCGTAAATCTGGTGTTCCAGCTGTGACTGGACAAGTTTCATAGTGTCCGCCAAAGGATATATTATTTTTGGGGTGAAATTCAGTTGCAAAAATAGAAATACCGTAAATCTGGTAAGTTCCAGCTGTGACTGGACAAGTTTCATAGTGTCCGTCAAAGGATATATTATTTTCTGGGGTGAAATTAAGTTGCAAAAATAGAAATTCCGTAAATCTGGTGTTCCAGCTGTGACTGGACAAGTTTCATAGTGTCCGTCAAAGTATATATTATCTTCTGGAGTGAAATTCAGTTGCAAAAATATAAAAACCGTAAATCTGGTGTTCCAGCTGTGACTGGACAAGTTTCATAGTGTCCGTCAATAGATATATTATTTTTGGGGTGAAATTCATTTGTAAAAATAGAAATACCTTAAATCTGGTGTTCCAGCTGTGACTGGAAAAGTGTCATAGTGTCCGTCAAAGGATATATTATTTTCTGGGGTGAAATTCAGTTGCAAAATAGAAATATTGCAAATCTCGAAGTTCCAGCTATGACTGGACAAGTTTGATAGTGTCCGTCAAAGGATATATTATTTTCTGGGGTGAAATTCAGTTGCAAAGATAGAAATACAGTAAATCTGGTGTTCCAGCTGTGGCTGGACAAGTAGTTTAATAGTATCCATCAAAGGATATATTTTGTTCTGGGGTGAAATTAAATTGCCAAAATAGCAATACCCAAAATCTGGTGCTCCAGCTGTTGCAGGCCAAGTGTAAATCTGTCCGTAAAAGGGTATATTACACTCAGCGTGCATCTCCAAGTGTATTTCTTTCCGTTAAAGGGTATATTACAGTTAGGCCTCTATCACACGGCCGTCATGTTTGACGCCCGGATAAGAGGCGGGTGCGTTGCAGGAATATGTGCGATTTTCCGCGTGGGTGCAAACGCTTGTAAAATCACCATGTTTGGTACTCCAGATCCGAGCCGGACTTCATCACTGACGTCCGGCTTCGGTCTTCTGAGAATTTATTATTTTCTTATAACATGGTTATAAGGGGAAATAATAGCATTCTTATTAAAGAATACATAGTAAAATGAAGTGGAAGGGTTAAAAATAATAAAGTTAACTTATTTTAGCCATTGATCGCAGTAGTTGAGTCTGTCCTCCTTCTCGCATCAGCTAATCAACTAGAGTCCTGTGATGACGTGCACATCACATGGTCCAATCACATGGTCCATCACCATAGTAAGATGGATCATGTGATTGGACCATGTGATGTGACGTCATCACAGGTCCTTAGATCTTAGCTGATGCTGGGAAAGAGAGGACAAATCGCAACTACGCAATCAAGAGGCTATGGTTAGTTAACTTTTATTATGTTTAACCCCTTCCACTTCATTTTACTATGCATTCTTTATTAAGAATGCTATTATTTCCCCTTATAACCATGTTTATAAGGAAAATAATAAAGATCAGGTCCCGTTGCTAAGCAACCATGTGGGAAAATCGCAACGCATCCGCACTCTGCTTGCGGATGCTTGCGATTTTTCCGCAGCCCCATTCACTTCTATGGGGCCTGCGCTGCGTGAAAACGCAAAATATAGAGCATGCTGCGATCTTCACGCAACGCAGAAGTGATGCGTGAAAATCACCGCTCATGTGCACAGCCAGATAGAAATGAATGGGTCCGATTCAGTGCGGGTGCAATGCGCCCTCCTCTTGCATTGCACCCGCAAGGAAAATCTCGCCCGTGTGAAAGGGGCCTTAGTGTTAAAATACAGCATAATCCTCTACATTTGCACACACTGTTTTGCTAAGCATGCTGAAAGCATAATCCTATATATATTTTCACACGCTACTGTGCATCTCCAAGTGTAAATCTGTCTCTAAAAGGATACCTTTCATCCAGGGCCTAAATACTAGGCTTACAACTGATATTCCCCTAAATCTGTGGTTACTGCTGTGCCTGGATTAGTGTAATATGGTACATAAATAGATAGCCAGATAGTGTTAGGTGCCTGTAAAAAGGCCTGAATTTGAAATCAATACCTTGGGCCAAATAATTTTCTTCTTATTGTGGTGAAAGTTAACAATGAGGAAAACATCTAGTAAGGGACACGGACATAGTCGTGGTGTTGTTAGTGGACCCTCTGGTGCTGGGAGAGGACGTGGCCGTTCTGCCACAACCACACGTCCTAGTGAACCAACTACCTCAGGTTCCAGAACCCGCCAGAATTTACAGCTATATTTGTTGGGGCCCAATGCTGTTCTAAGGATGGTAAGGCCTGAGCAAGTACAGGCACTAGTCAATTGGGTGGCCGACAGTGGATCCAGCACGTTCACAACATTATCTCCCACCCAGTCTTCTGCAGGAAGCGCACAGGTGGCGCCTGAAAACCAAGCCCATCAGTCTGTCACATCACCCCCATGCATATCAGAGAAACTGTCTGAGCCTCAAGTTATACAGCAGTCTCTTATGCTGTTAGAAGACTCTGCTGGCAGGGTTTCCCAAGGTAATCCACCTAGTCCTTCCCCAGTGGCGGAAGACATAGAATGCACTGACTCACAACCACTGATGTTTCCTGATGATAAGGACATGGGAATACCACCTCATGAGAGTCCGCAAGTCTCAGCAGATGATGACGAAACACAGGTGCCAACTGCTGCGTCTTTTGCAGTGTGCAGACCGAACAGGAGGTCAGGGAGGAAGACTGTGTGGAAGACGATGCAGGGGACAATGAGGTCCTAGACCCCACATGGAATGAAGGTCGTGCCACTGACTTTCATAGTTCAGAGGAAGAGGCAGAGATGAAACCGAGCCAACAGCGTAGTAAAAGAGGGAGCAGGGGGCAAAAGCAGAACAGCCACCGACAAGAGAGTTCTGATGCTATTGGCCACCGCCACCAGGGACCGAGCACCCCAAAGGCAGCATCAAGGAGTTCCTGGCATGGCATTTCTTCAAACAATGTGCTGACGATCAAGACCCGAGTGGTTTGCACGCTGTGCCATCAGAGCCTGAAGCGAGGCATTAACGTTCTGAACCTTAGCACAACCTGCATGACCAGGCATCTACATGCAAAGCATGAACTGCAGTGGAGTAAACACCTTAAAAACAAGGAATTCACTCAGGCTTCCCTGCTCCCTTCTCTGCTGCTGCCTCGGCTTCTTCCTCCGCCTCGGGAGGAATGTTGGCACCTGCCGCCCACCAAACAGAGGATGTGCCACCAACACCACCACCTCCGTCAGCAAGCATCTCCACCATGTCACATGACAGCGTTCAGCTCTCCATCTCACAAACCTTGAGAGAAAGCGTAAATTCCCACCTACCCACCCTCGAGCCCTGGGCCTGAATGTCAGCATTTCTAAACTACTGGCCTTTGAAATGCTGTCATTAAGGCTGGTGGGCACAGACAGCTTCAAACAGCTGATGGTGATGGCTGTTCCACAGTATGTTGTTCCCAGCCGCCACTACTTCTCCAAGAGAGCCGTGCCTTCCTGTACAACCAAGCATCCGATAAAATCAAGTGTTCACTGCGCAATGCCATCTGTGGCAAGGTCCACCTAACCACACATACGTGGACCAGTAAGCACGGCCAGGGACGCTATATCTCCCAAACTGCACACTGCGTATATGTAGTGGCTGCTGAGCCCCAGGCGGAGAGTTCTTTGGCGCACGTCCTTCCGCCGCCAAGGATCGCAGGGCATCATTTTTGCCCCTCTAGCCTCCTCCTACTACTCGGCTTCCTTCTCCTCTTCTTCCACCTGCTCATCCAGTCGGCCACACACGTTCACCACCAACTTCAGCACGGCCCGGGGAAAACGTCAGCAGGCCGTTCTAAAACTCATATGTTAGGGGGACAGGTCCCACACCGCGCAGGAGTTGTGGCGGGGTATTGAGCAACAGACCGACGAATGGTTGCTGCCGGTGGGCCTCAAGCCCGGCCTGGTGGTGTGAAATAATGGGCGAAATCTCGTCGCAGCTCTGGGACTAGCCAGTTTGATGAACATCCCTTGCCTGGCGCATGTGCTGAATTTGGTGGTGCGGGCCGTCTGTGCGCGCTTCTGGCATTTACATCCTGCCACTGCTCGCCTGTCTGCGCTGCAGCATAACTTCGGCCTTCCCGCTCACCGCCTCATATGCGACGTGCCCACCAGGTGGAACTCCACCTTGCACATGCTGGAGAGACTGTGCGAGCATCAGCAGGCCATAGTGGAGTTTCATCTGCAGCACGCACGCGTCAGTCGCACTGCAGAACAGCATCACTTCACCACAATGACTGGGCCTCCATACGAGACCTGTGTGCCCTGTTCCGCTGTTTCGAGTACTTCACCAACATGGCCAGTGGCCATGACGCCGTTATCAGCGTTACAATACCACTTCTATGTCTCCTTGAGAAAACACTTAGGCCGATGATGGAAGAGGAGGTGGCCCAGGAGGAGGAGGAGGAGGAAAAGGGGTCATTTTTAGCACTTTCAGGCCAGTCTTTTAGAAGTGGCTCAGAGGGAGTTTTTTTGCAAAAGCAGAGGCCAGGTACAAATGTGGCCAGCCAGGGCCCACTACTGGAGGACGAGGAGGATGAGGAGGAGGTGGAGGAGGATGAGGATTAAGCATGTTCACAGCGGGATGGCACCCAACGCTGCTCGGGCCCATCACTGGTGCGTGGCTGGGGGGAAATGGAGGATGGTGACGATACGCCTCCCACAGTGGACAACTTGTCCTTACCTCTGGGCAGCCTGACACACATGAGCGACTAGATACTGCAGAGCCTGCGCAACGACAGCAGAGTTGCCCACATTTTTACGTGTGCGGACTACTGGGTTGCCACCCTGCTGGATGCCCAGTACAACAACAATTTGCCCACCTTCATTCCTGCACTGGAGCGTGATAGGAAGATGCGTGAGTACAAGCGCACGTGGGTAGACGCGCTACTGAGAGCATTCCCAAATGTCACAGGGGAACAAGTGGAAGCCCAAGGCGAAGGCAGAGGAGGAGCAAGAGGTCGACAACGCAGCTGTGTCACGGCCAGCTTCGTGAGGGCTGGCCGTGAGGGCAGGGTTAGCATGGCAGAGATGTGGAAAAGTTTTGTCACCACACCATAGCTAACTGCACCACCACCTGATATGGAACGTGTTAGCAGGAGGCAGCATTTCACTAATATGGTGGAACAGTAGGTGTGCACACCCTCCATGTACTGACTGATGGTTCAGCCCCATTCAACTTCTGGGTCTCCAAATTGTCAACGTGGCCAGAGCTAGCCTTTTATGCCTTGGAGGTGCTGCCGCCTGTCCACAGCCAACTTGGACAAGCTGACGTTTATAAAAATGAACCAGGCATGGATCCCACAGGACCTGTCCATCCCTTGTGCAGAATAGACATTTATAACTACCTCCCTTAACAATATATTCATGTACTCCAGGGCACTTCTTTATTGAACCATCTCTTTTTAATTTTACCATTATTTTGGCGGCGCAACCCGAAGTTGAATGAACCTCTCCTCCGTCTGGGTGCCAGGGGCCTAAATTTCTGAAAGTGGCCTTCTCCATTGGTGGGTGACATGAAGCCTGATTCTCTGCTTTGGGACCTCTCTCCTCTGTCTGGGTGCTGGGGCCTAAATAACTAAAAGTGGCCTTCTCAGTTGGTGGGTGACATGATTCCTCTTTGCCGCCATGGAACCTCTCTCTCTGTCTGTGTGTCAGGGGTCTAACTTTCACGTACTCTGCTTGCTTGCTGTCTTGGTGGCAGACATTTAACACTTTTACTGTCTAATGACCACCATATTTTCTGGGTGTCATGGGCCTATATGTCGTTTAATCATTTGTTGTCTTGGTGGGAGATATTATACTCTTTTACTGTCCAATGACTGCCCCATTGTCAGGGTGTCAGGGGCCTAAATTTCACGTACTTGCTTGTTGTCTTGGTGGGAGATATTAAACTCTTTTTACTGTCTAATGACCGCCCCATTGTCTGGGTGTCAGGGGCCTATATGTCGTTTAATCATTTTTGTCTTGGTGGGAGTTAATAAACTCTTTTACTGTCTAATGACCGCCCCATTAGTCTGGGTACAAAAGTAATTTCGCCTCTCACATATACCAGTGAGTGTTTGGCTTTTTGGACACCATTCGGCGCAAACACCTGTCCCAAGCGGAAGTGTATGATGAAAGCTTTATTAGACAACGCGTTTTGGGGTCTGGGCGACCCTTTATCAAGTCTATAAAAATATATAGTATTGGTACAGAAATTATACAAATTAATGACCCGTGTACACCAGAACATAAGGTGTATAAATATATATAAAAACAGAGATTCATAAACATATGTATATATAAAGTATATAAATAAAAATGTAAATATGTAAATAGATAAGGATGTATCCTTATAAATATTGCTGCATGTAGGTTACATGCAACAATATTTATAAGGTTACATCCTATCTATTTACATATTTACATTTTTATTTATATACTTTTATATATACATATGTTTATGAATCTCTGTTTTTATATATATTTATACACCTTATGTTCTGGTGTACACGGGTCATTAATTTGTATAATTTCTGTACCAATACTATATATTTTTTATAGACTTGATAAAGGGGTCGCCGAGACCTCAAACGCGTTGTCCAATAAAGCTTTCATCATACACTTCCGCTTGGGACAGGTGTTTGCGCCGAATGGTGTCCAAAAGCCAAACACTCACTGGTATATGTGAGAGGCGAAATTATTTTTGTAGACGGTATTCCGAACGGCGCGGCCAGCCAGCCACCATCGGGAATTTAGGACGCACCTGGCAGCATCCACCCATCATCCCTGAACAGAATAACAGTTAAGAGCGCTAATAAAGAAACATAAAAGGTGAGCATAAACCTATTATTTTATCAACACGACATCATAATTCCTGAACGTATCACCCTATGAGCGCCTTCTCGCTTCACGGCTTTACTCCACCCCATTGTCTGGGTGTCAGGGGCCTAAATTTCACATACTTGCTTGTTGTCTTGGTGGGAGATATTAAACTCTTTTACTGTCTAATGACCGCCCCAATGTCTGGGTGTCAGGGGACTATATGTCGGTTAATCATTTGTTGTCTTGGTGGGAGATAGTAAACTCTTTTCACTGTCTAATGACCCCCCTTTGTGTGGGTGTCAGGGGCCTAAATTTTACGTACTTGCTATACTGTCTTGGTGGCAGACATTTAACGTTTTTTACTGTCTAATGTCCGCCCCATTGTCTGGGTGTCAGGGGCCTATATCTCGTTTTCTTGCTTGCTGTCTTGGTGGGAGACATTTAACTCTTTTACTGTCAAATGACTGCCCCCACTGTGTGGGTGTCAGGGGCCTATATGTCGTTTAATAATTTGTTGTCTTGTTGGGAGATATTAAACTCTTTTACTGTCTAATGAGCGCCCCATTGTGTGGGTGTCAGTGGCCTACATTTCGCTTTAATTGCTTGCTGTCTGGGTGAGAGACATTAAACTCTTTTTACTGTCAAATGACCTGTCCTCTGTCTGGCTGTCAGGGGCCTACATAAATGATAATGGCCTGTTCCATTGCAGGTTGACCTGAGGCCTGTGCTGCTGTTACAGGACCGCTTCTCCTTTCTGGGTGCCATGGCCCTGAGTCTGTGAATGAGTAGCCTGTGGCACTGCAGGCAGACATGAATCCTTTTGGCTGTGATGAGAACTTCAACTCCCATAGCATTCCCACCTGATGCCACCCCAACCTCCTATTCCACCTCCTCCTCCTCCAAGTTGCCAATTGATATTGGTTAATTTTTATTTATTTTATTCTATTTTAAGTCATTTCCTATCCACATTTGTTTGCAGGAGATTTACTCTACATTTTGCTGCCTTTTGCAGCCCTCTAGCCCTTTCCTGGGCTATTTTACAGCCTTTTTAGTGCCCAATACTCGGGTCCCCATTGACTTCAATGGGGTTCGGGTGAAGTTTGGGTCGAAGTTCGAATCCCGAACCCGAACATTTTCGGAAGTTCGGCCGAACTCTCAAACACGAAAATCCAGGTGTTCGCTCAACTCTATTTGTGATTCATGTGTGACTTTTTTGTCTTGATTGCTGCATTTCACTCTGTACACCTTCACAGCTAAAGTCTTTCTAGCTATGAAAAACTTGATTTTACAAGGGCATTGTCTCAAATAGATTTGTAGAGATTTCTATAAGTCATGAAAGTTGATTTCTTTAATTGCTCACGCCTTGTCTTTCTTCTTTACCAGAACTACTTCATATCCTTCTGGTGTTGAAGTTAAATATTTTGTTTAATTGACATAAACACAAACTTTTATTTCATATTCCTACTAGAATTCAGATACCATTCTCACTAAAATATGCTACGGAAAATATATGACAATTCTAATCCTTCCCAAAGCTATTTTAATTCGAGGTCAAACACACTCTTACTCATTTTATTTCCTTATAAACTTGAAAAAGGGGTTATAAAAAGTTTATGAGCTATATTCTGAATATTCTCTTCAGTTCTCTTGCTGTATTTCCAGCCTTCACGCATACATATTTAGCAAAGATGAATGACTTTAAGGGTTGTAATTCACCAAAACCTTATTTTTTTTTAAAGAATTTAATAGGGAATTGAATTACTTGCCACGAGTAGGCCAGGATAAATTTGATTTGCAGAAATGAAAGACATGCTTTATTCTCATCATTTTCCCAGAAATAAGAATTAATATTTCCAAAATAGCACATGTTTAATTCTTTTGGCTACAGCTTGTTACGAGGCTGAGACTAAAATTTGCATCATAAATAAATTAGGTTTTCATTAAATTCATGTTTGATACCAATATGACAAAGCTTTTGTTTAAAGAATAATCGCATAATAAGTAGCAATTTAATAATTCAGTTGTAGATGTCTGTGTATGGAACTAGCATTTTTCAATAATATAAAATCAATTGATTATGTGTTAAAGGTACACATCTACTGTAGACATTTAATTATCATAATTTTAAAATTATTTTTTTATTTTTGTTTAAACATTAGAATAAATATGGTTCTTGTTCTCAAAAACGAACATATTGCAAAACAGAACATCATGTGGAATGTCTAAATTTAAGTTCACGTAATAGTACATGACAATTAGCTATATGTGTAAATAAATCTATAGGCACATGAAAGTAAAAGGTGATACTGTTGAATGTGTTGGATTATATGTGTCATGCTCACATATGATAATGTATTAATAAACACAATAAACACAATATTAACCCTTTAAAGACCCTGGGATTTTTCATTTTTGGCTTTATTTTTTTTTTTACTCCCAGCATTTCCAGAGCCATAACTTTTTAATTTTGTTATATTCACATAGCCATATGAGGGCTTGTTTTTATTACACCTTCTAAACGCACCTTTTAATATTGCAGACGATGTGGTAGGAAGCAAAAAATAAAAATCCATATAGGGTGAAATTTGAAAAAAATGCAATTATGCCATAGTTTTATTGACTTCCTTTTACTGCATTCCCTATGTGGTAAAACTAACATGTACTGATGAGTGAACGTCATGTTTTGAAGTCCGTTATGAGGCCCATAGACTTCTGTTCTGTTATGACGGAATGCAAAATAAAATGCCTCTTATAAGCTATCTCCGTCATAGAATTCCATTATGGCCTGTAGTAACGGAATCCATAACGAAATTGCCAGAAAACTTGAACGCTGAACTCGAACTTGAAAACATAAAATTTGCTCATTGCTACTGACCTGTTCTCTTCATTCTTCGGATCAGTACAATTACAGCAATACCAAATTTGTATAGTTTTTGCTTTTATGAATTTATTTTTGGTTTGCATCTCATTATTGTCAACCCCTAATTTTTACATTTACATTTATAGAGCTACTTGGGGGTGTCTCATTTTTGCAGTACAATTTGTACTTTTCAGTGATACAATTTTAGAGTGTGTATGAATTTTCATAAAATTTTTGGTAGATGAAACAACGGAAAAACAGCAATTTTTTTCCATTACGCTGTTCAACATATGGGACAAATAAATTTATATTTTAACAGTTCAGGCATTTTGAGATGTGGAGGTGTAAATGATCTTAATTTTTATTGTTTATTATTATTATTATTATTATTATTATTATTATGGGGAAAGGGGTAATTTGAATCTTTATATATTTCAAATATTTTTATATTAAGTCGCCTTAGGGTACTTGAACATATAATCTTTACAGCACTTGCTCTATAGACTGCAATAAATTGCCATTTCAGCAAATTGGACCTTTAGTACGTTCCTATGGAGACCTATAGCTGTACTAGCCTCATATCCTTCAGAGGGACTACCACAAGGAATAAATGACTTCCCAATCTCTGGGCCTAGGAGCTGTTTGGATCCCGGAAAGCGATACTGTAGTCATAATTAACCACATCTGAAAATTGGGTGCCATATTTAAAAACCCAACTTCTAACATACATTAATATATTATAACAACTTTTGATAATTAGACAAATATACCCCAACTGGACTTGTAATAATTTTAATAAGTTAGAAATGAAGGGCAGATTAGTCACAGGTTTGTAGTTAGCTGCACAGATTCTTGCCTCTAATGCAAAAAGTTGTGAGTTCAAATCCCAGCAGATACATTTTAGAAATTGAGACTAATTACTAAATATATATATATATATATATATATATATATATATATATATATACTGTTCCAAATTATTATGCAACTTCTATTTAAGTGTCACAAAGATTAAACATTTTGTTTTTTAGTTTAACTCATGGATGGCATTGTGTCTTAGGGCTCTTTTGATCACTGAAAACAATCTCGGACACCTGTGATAACTAGATTGCCAGGTGAGTCCAATTTAAGGAAAAACTACTAAAGGAGGGTGTTCCACATTATTAAGAAGAGCACCATTTTCAAACAATATGGGGAAGAAAAAGGATCTCTCTGCTGTCGAAAAGAGTGAAATATTTCAATGCCTTGAATGAGGTATGAAAAGATTAGATATTTCACAATAACTTAAGCGTGATCATCGCACTATTAAGAGATTTGTGGCTGATTCAGAGCACAGACGGGTTTGTACAGATAAAGGCACCTTGAGGAAGATTTCTGCCAGATCCACGCATCATATCAAGAGCAGCTGCTAAAATACCGTTACATAGCAGCAAACATAATATTTGAAGCTGCTGGTGCCTCTGGAGTCCCACGGAAATCAAGGTGTAGAGTCCTCCAGAGTCTTGCAACTGTGCAGAAACCTACTATTCGGCCACCACTAACCAATGCTCACAAGCAGAAATGGCTGCATTGGGCAGAAAAATACATAAAGACTAATTTTTGAGCAGTCCTGTTCACTGATGAGTGCCATGCAACCCAGGATGGTCCAGATGGATGGAGTAGTGGATGTTTGGTGGACTGCCACCCTGTTCCAACAAGGCTGCGATGACAGAAAGGCGGTGGTGGAGTCATATTTTCGGCTGGAATCATGGGAAGAGAGCTGGTTGGCCCATTTAGGGTTCCCGAAGGTGTAAATATGACCTCTGCAAAGTATGCAGAGTTTCTGACTGACCACTTTCTTCCCTGGTGCTTTCTGTAATAAAATCATCTTCATGCATGACAAAGAATACCTATGCATTAATGGGTGCTATGGGGATAAAAGGAGAGAAAGTCATGGTGTGGCCTCCATCCTACCCTGACCTTAATCCTATTGAAAACCTTTGAAGCAACCTCAAGAAAAATATCTATGAGGGTGGGAGGCAGTTTACATCCAAACAGCAGCTCTGGAAGGCTATTCTGACATCTTGCAAACAAATTCAAGCAAAACTGTTCAAAAACTCACAAGTTCAATGGATGTAAGACTTGTGAAGCTGCTATCAAATAAGGGGTCCTATGTTAAAATGTAACGTGACCTGTTAAAATGTTTAAAAGCTTAAAATGTTGTTAAAAGTTTGATTGAAGTAGCTTTTGATTTCAGTAAATATGCTGCAAACACAACACATAACAATTTGCAGTTCTCTACAACCTGTAAAGTGTTTTGAAACTTACTGTGCGTAATAATTTGGAACAGTGCATTGTAAGTTTTTATGTTTAAAAAATACCGGTATCATTAGGAGGTTTGTTCAATAAAATTTGAATTGTACTCTTAATAGTTGATAACATGAGAATTATGCTGACTGTTATTTACATTAATTATTTAGGTAAATGAGAAAAATATAATTTGCATAATGATTTGGAACAGGGTATATATATATACACATTTATTTTGTGCCGTACATTTTTACAATTACTAAAAACATATAAAATAACTAAATTTAATCTCTATTTCTGAAATGTGTCTCCCAGGATTTGAACTCACAACCTTTGCATTAAAGGCAAGAATCATAACCACTGGACTACATAACCCAAAGATAAACTGTGTTGGAAAAACCTCATAGTAGTTTCTAAAGTAGTAAGTATTTCTATGCAGAAGGAATACTTACTGATACTGAGACTACTATGAGGTTTTTCTAGCATGGTTTATCATTGGGTTGTATAGCCCAGTGGTTAAGATGCTTGCCTCAAATGCAGAAGGTCAAGAGTTCAAATCTCTGCAGAAAATTTCTGAAATACAGACAAACTTAGATTTAAATACACTGGGTGTTCAGTAGCACTGACTCCATACATAGCTATATATGGAGTCAGAGCAGGGATTCCTAAGCCCGAACTAGATTTCCACCTCCTCCTTTAGAGCAGGGGTACCTGGTTTAATGCTTGGGTTTTTCCATTGTGCTCTATAGAGTACCCAAGAATTGCTATAGGGTTCTACTTGAGCACTTTGGTGCTCAATCAACACTAATTAGTAAGCATTTTTACCTAGGGGGTTTTATATTTTTGAAATATATAGACTTAGGTGAGTGAGATATACTATGGTAATTTTGTTAAGTCTATAAGGATAATGTGTGAAAAGAAGATTGAGTGTTTTGGTAAGATAGTCTTAAAGAAGTATATCTTTATGCAGACTAGATGTCTGACAGTTTGTATACATTAATGTCTCTTCTCCCTATATTTAGGGCTTTGTCCAGAGCCTAAGTCAAAGGTCATCTTTCTGTTAGATCTTTGGAAAATATTAGAAGTAAATGTAATTAGACAAACTTTTATATAGAACACTAGTGTCTCCTTGTGGTGGTGGTGAGTAGGAGATAAGTGGCAAATTGATGCACTGTGGTGTCATTAGTCACGTGGAAGAAGAGACCAAGCCCACCTTACAGGGGGATAAAAGATAGCAGGAGACAGCAAGGAGGATCAATGCAGGAGATCCCATCAAAGATGGGATACAGTCTCAAGAAAAAGTATGTGAACCCTTTCAAATGATATGGATTTATGCACAAATTGGTCATAAAATGTGATCTGATCTTCATCTAAGTGATAACAATAGACAATCACAGTCTGCTTAAACTAATAACACACAAAGAATTTAATGTTACCATGCTTTTATTGAACACACCATGTAAATATTCACAGTGCAGGTGGAAAAATATATGAACCCCTAGACTAATGACATCTCCAAGAGCTAATTGGAGTGAGGTGTCAGCCAACTGGAGTCCAATTAATGAGATGAGATTGGAGGTGTTGGCTACAGTTGCCCTGCCCTATAAAAACACATACCAGTTCTGGGTTTGTTTTTCCAAAGAAGCATTGCCTGATGTGATTGATGCCTCGCACAAAAGAGCTCTCAGAAGACCTATGATTAAGAATTGTTGCATAAAGCTGGAAAGCGTTATGAAAGTATCTCCAAAAGCCTTGCTATTAGTGTTGAGCGAGCATGCTCGGCTAAGTACCGGTTCGGCTCGAGCATTGCTATGCTCGGCAGATCCGAGCACTCGGCCGAGTACCACATGTGCTGGAGCGCCATGCTCGAGGTTCCTCCTGCACGTTTGGCGCTTGCTAAGCAGCCAATACATGTGCAGGTAAGTATTACCATCACTGTAATGCCATAAGACATGTTTTCTACTAGCATTACAGTGATTGGCTGGCCAGTAACGCGTCATCGGGTGCTATATAGCACCAGGTCACGTGGGTTCTGCTCATTGCGAGTCAGGAGAGCTGCTGTTAGGAAGGGACAATCAGTGTAGGGTGAATTTCAACTAAAAATTATCATTGAGAAGACGTTTCAAATAACTAACAGTCCTTTTAAGGACTATTGTTAGAGGTGGCGACCGTTAGTTACATTTTCTGTATTCCACAAACTCTGCTTGCTGTGAGAAGTGGTACGCAAATCTACACTTATATCTAGACTGTGTGCAGCCTATATTTAATTCAAATAACAGTGACAGACAGTCATTTTCTGTATCCCACAAACTCTGCTTGCTGTGAGCAGTGAAACGCAAATCCAAACTTATATCTAGACTGTGTAATAAGGATGCCACTGGCCGTTCTCTTCCAATAAGTTCAGTTTCATCGTCCAAGAGTCCGGTCAACACAATCAAAACCACCGCCATCCCTCTTAGTCATGGCCCCATTTCCGAAAATCATAAAAATTATTGCCTGAACTTGCTATCACCATGGTAGGCGCATAAAAGAACATCGAAAGTTGAAATAGCAGACATCACGGGACGTGCGATCAGCTTAGAAGTTATCTTGAGTTAACAAAGTGGCAGCAGACCCTCACCTACTATTTTATATACACGGTCACTGGTCAGCTCAACACCCACTCCATTCCTCTTACAAGTTCATTATCATCAGATGATTGTCCGGTCAACACAATCAAAGCCACCGGCCGTCATGGCCCCAGTTCATAAAATCATGAAAATTTTTGTCTGAACTTGCTATTCATATAAAAGTAAATATACAGGAAAGAATGTTTCCTAACAATTTTTAATCTAAAATCGCTTTTATCCTCGGTTTTGTGAGTTTTTTGGTCAGTCTGTAAAAGTGACGTACAACTCGGGCATCATCGCTCCCAGCAGTGACATTGTAGTCCAAGATACATCCAGAAATCCTCCCCATGCTGTCCCCGACCCATTTTGGTGGTGTTTCCATCAATTTCTGACCTTTTCCTATGAACCAGGTACCCTCCCCCTTCAGAGCTTCAGAGCAGGGGGTGCCTGCCTGGTTTAATGCTTGGGCTCTCCCATTGACTTCTATAGGGCTCGGGTTCTCGGTAGAGCACTCAAGCATCCCGATGTGCTCAGTCAGAGCACTCCGATCACCCGAGCATCGGGGTGCTCGATCATCACTACTTGCTATTCATCAGTCCACAGTAAGACAAATTGTCTATAAATGGAGAAAGTTCAGCACTGCTGCTACTCTCCCTAGGAGTGGCCGTCCTGTAAAGATGACTGCAAAAGCACAGCACAGACTGCTCAATGAGGTGAAGAAGAAACTAGAGTGTCAGCTAAAGACTTAAAAAGGCATATGCTAACATCCCAGTCAGCGACTCTCCGATACATAAAATACTAAACAAGAATGGATTTCATGGGAGGATACCCCAGAGGAAGCCACTGCTATCCCACCAAAAAATGCTGCACGTTTATAGTTTGTACAAGAGTACCTGGATGTTCCACAGCAGTACTGGCAAAATATTCTGTGGACAGATGAAACCAAAGTTGAGTTGTTTGGAAGAAATACACAACACTATGGTGGAGAAAAGAGGCACAGCACACCAACATCAAATCCTCATCCCAACTTTGAAGTATGGTGGTGAGGCAAGCATGGTTTGGGGCTGCTTTGTTGCGTCAGAGCCTGGACGTATTGCTATCATTGAAGGAAAAATGAATTCCTAAGTTTATCAAGAAATTTTGCAGTAGAACTTAAGGCCATCTGTCCAGCAGCTGAAGCTCAACACAAGATGGATGTTGCAACAGGACAACGACCCAAAGCATAGCAGTAAACTAACAACAGAATGGCTTAAACAGAAGAAAATACGTCTTTGGGAGTGACCCAGTCAGAATCCTGACCTCAACCCAATTGAGATGCTGTGGCATGACCTCAAGAAAGTGATTCACACAAGACATCCCAAGAATATTGCTGAACTGAAACAGTTCTGTGAAGGGGAATGGTCAAGAATTACTCCTGACCGTTGTGCACGCCTGATCTGCAACTACAGGAAAGTTTAAGCAGACTGTGATTGTCTATTGTTGTGACTTTAATGAAGATCAGATCACATTTTATGACCAATTTGTGCAGAAATCTATATCATTCCAAAGGGTTCACATACTTTTTCTTGCAACTGTATATATATATTTTTGTTTTTGATAGACCATATTGTTATTGTAGGATCTAGATTGATTTGAGATAATTTCAACTGCAGTACAAATTATAATTTTCCATCTTGGAAGATAAAGATATACATTTGATATATACATTTGTATAATCTCCAGAAAACTGATTTTAGTTTCTAGTCAATGGTCTGGTCAGCTATTTATATACTACCTGAACGTGGTGGAAGTTTAACTTTACTTTGTATATCATATTGGCTTATAGCCAAACTTGTGCATGAGGAGACAATTCTGCCATGTGCTGTTAAAAGTTTAAGTTTATGAACATCTGTTTGCTAGGAGAAGTCACGTGAGCCTGCTATTTTCTTATTCTATGAGATATTAATGTTACCCATTTCATTTAAAAAGTTATTTTATTGGTCGTATTTATATATATATATTACAAGTTATCTATTTTTCCAGTTGCTTGAACCTAATTAATCATTATCGTTTGTTTATCAGTATCACTAATTATATATTTTATTATTTTGCACTGAAATTATGGATAAATAAATATAATGTATATACTGTATTTTGTGTACAATTGTTTTCCTCTTGTCTTGAACTCAGCACAAATAACAATCTCATAATAATATTTTTTATCTGTGGGAATAAGTTGGGAATCTCCCTTATTACAGATCCTTGCTTGTTTTCATAGATAGAAAACTGTTTATCAGAGCAGTATAAACATTCTGACAAGATCTGGACACTGATGGGGAAGTGATGAGCACTTTTAATACTTTTAGACAATTCTCACGGTTTAAGATAAATTGGGAAAAATTACTGATAATATCTTTGGGAGAGGGTCAACAGATGATAAACAGAAGCAAAAGTAGAAGGGAAGGACAGAAATATTACATATTTGGGGGTTCATATGACATCAAATGTAAACAATTATATTAGGTAAAACATTTTCCACTTGTTAAGCAAGTTGAGGTTAAAAATTAAGATATGGAGTAGGTTACCATTATCCATGATGGGGAATATTAATCTTCCTCCCTCAGATCCTTTTGTGGTTCAAAATACACCAATATGGCTCCCCAGAAGTAATTTTACGACAATAAATGAAATAACTGGTAGGTTTATTTGGAAAGGTAGGAAATGGAGAATCAGAAAGTAAATATTAGACCTATCAGAGAAGGAGGGGGTTTAGCACTTCCTAATTGGTTTGTTTATCTGGCTGCACAATTTTCTCACATATAGAGTTTTGAGATGAATGATGTCATAAGTAGTGATGAGCGAGTATACTCGGCCGAGTACCATGTGTGCTCGAGCGAAATGCTCCTCCCCGCATGTTTGGCACCTCCTAAGCAGCCAATCAACGTGAAGGTAAGTAATGCCCTTCAGTGTAATGCCGTAGCCATGTTAGCTACTCGTATTACACTGATTGACATATATAACACACGATGACATGTGTTCGGTTCAGTCAGTATCAGGGAGAGCAGAGGGTAAGCAGGGAAAGATGGTGTGTGAAGCGACATTTTTTTATTTTTTATTAATATTTTTATTAGGGTTTTAAATATTTTCAAAGCTACAACAAGTGTAACAAGCCAGTTACAAGTAGAAAGCATAAACATAGGAAAGTCAGTGTGGTACAGGAATATATAGCATGGTTCTGTACATAAGGCTCATGTTAGTTATTAGGCACAGTTTCATTGAGAGAGAAGTGGACAGGGAGAAATAAATGGCCAAAAACATACCTCTGGTTCCAATTGAGCATATACCTCTAGACTAATGATAGCTAAAGTATACCTAGGATTAGATGGGTAAATACGGAGGGAGCAGATGGCAAGGGGTGTTGCTATCAGACACATTGTGAGCCAGCTAGAGCCAAAAGAAGTATTCCGTTTTGAAGCATAACGTGTAGCTGAAAGGAGGGATGTCCCCACACTAAGGTTGAGCAAACAGTGTTGAGAAGCCTAGGTATTAGGGGTACAGGGTGTAAGGGTCACTAGTGAGCAAAGGGAAAGGTGTAATCTATTAGGAAGGTGGAAATCTGTAGGTCTTCCACAAGGTCCACCGTTTGAGAAAGGTATGGTGAGTACGAGATTCCCATGAGAACAATTCCTCAAAGTGATAAAGTTGGTCAATTTTGAGTTTCCATTGCTCAAGAGTGGGGAGAGAAGTCTGAAGCCAAAACCTCGGAATAAGGAAGCGGGCAGCGATCAACAACTGTCTAAAAAGATGTGAGAGATGTGGGGTTGTGCTGTTGTCTGGGAAAGACAATAAAGCAATAGATGGGGACATGGTGATTGAGGTGTGGCATATCTGATTAGATTGCTGAAAGATGTCTGACCACCAATTGTTAATTTGTGAGCATTCCCACCATATATGGAGAAAAGTTAGGTTAAGTACCATTGGGTAAGCAGTTTGTAGTTTTCCTGAATGCGTACACAACGTGATGCTTTGTGTAGTGCTTCAAGAAGTTTGGGAATAGATAGGTAGGAGATATCTATTTGAAGGTCTTTTCCCAGCATCTAATGAAGGCTGGTTTAGATAATATTTGGGGGACGTAATTTTTATGAAGTTGAGATATACATTTTTTAGAAGGATCAGGAGACAAGATAATTGACTCGAACCAGACTATTGGGCACAAGAGTTCACCTTGGTGTGCATTTTTTTGAATGAAGGATCTAAGGAGAGGGATTAAGTCACAGGGACTAGGGTTGAGGATAGTATACATGTCTTCCTTTCCAAGGGGTTGGCCTAATGAGTCGATGAACAATGTGATTTGGAGAGTGGAGGAATGTGGCCTATTCAAGGGAAGGGATAGTGATGAAGGGTTGATGGAATCCCCTATGTCTCCCACAGTAAGGAGGGGGAAGGGAAGGGCATCTTGCAGTGAGATGATTGGAGCCAGGACCAAGCCGTAAGGGTGGCTTTTATAATGGGAAAGGCTGAGAGCTTAGTGGTTTGTAAGGTATCATTACCTAGTAGGAGTGTTCTGAACGGTTTCCCCACTATAGCATGTTCCAACGAAACCCACGGTTTGTGGACCGAAGTTACGTAGCCAGTCCATTGTTCTAGATAGAAGAATGGCCTTACCATTAGAGATTGCCCGAACTATTTGCCGGTGAACAGTTCCGCGAACATAGCTTGTTCGCGTGCTCGACAGGCCGGCGAACATATGCTTTGTTCGGTCCGCCCGTATACATCATCATTGAGCAAACTTTGACCCTGTACCTCACAGTCAGCAGACACATTACAGCCAATCAGAAGCATACCCTCCTCCCAGACCCTCCCATCTCCTGGACAGCATCCATTTTAGATTCATTCGGAGGCTGCAGTCTTAGTGAGAGGAGGGACAGTGTAGCTGCTGCTGATTTAATTGGGAAATCGATAGCTAGGCTATTGTATTCAGTGTCGACTCTAGTCCTGAAAGACTCATCTGATCTCTGCTGTAAGGAAAGAGTCCTGATAGCACCACAAAAAGCCCTTTTAGGGCTGCTACATTAATCTGCTTGTTTTTTTTGTTTTCCATATATATATTGCAGTTGCCTGGCCTGCCCGTGTGTGAGGAGCTGCAGGCCCACAGACTGTAGTGTGCCCACTGCCAGTGCCCACCACTCCTACCATGTGGCACAGGATTTTGCATAAAAAAGGCATTTCATTTTTACCCTTTAATCTAAGGTTAGCTGCCTGCCAGTGTGTGTCAGGCCGACTTGCACAGACTGTACTGTGCGCACTGCCAGTGCCCACCACTCATACCGGGTGGCACAGTAGCCTGGCGATAAATAAGGCATTTAATTTTTACACTTTAGTCTAATTTAATTTGCTTGCCTGCTGCCAGTGTGTGTCAGGCCGACTTCCACAGACTGTAGTGGGCCCACTGCCAGTGCCCACCACTCATACCGGGTGGCACAGTAGCTTGCCGATAAATAAGGCATTTAATTTTTCCACTTTAGTCTAATTTCAGTTGCTTACCTGCTGCCAGTGTGTGTCAGGCCGACTTCCACAGAATGTAGTGTGCCCACTGCCAGTGCCCACCACTCATACCGGGTGGCACAGTAGCTTGCCGATAAATAAGGCATTTAATTTTTACACTTTAGTCTAATTTCAGTTGCTTGTCTGCTGCCAGTGTGTGTCAAGCCGACTTCCACAGACTGTAGTGTGCCCACTGCCAGTGCCCATCAATCATACCGTGTGGCACTGGACTTTGCCTTAAAATAAGTCACTTTATCTGTACACTTTAATCTAATTTTAGTTGCCTGCCTGCCAGTGTGTGTGTGTCAGTCCCACAGACTGTAGTGTGCCCACTGCCAGTGCCCACTACTCATACCGGGTGGCACAGTAGCTAGCACACGTAGTACCAATTATCTAAAAAAATGACAGGCAGAGGCAGGCCACACCTCGCAGGGGCCGTCGTGGTGCTGTGATTTCCACTGGCCCTCGAATAATGCCCAGTGTTCAGAGGCCACGTACACTGAACCCGAAAAATTCTGAGGACATAGTTGACTGGCTTAGACAGGACACCCAATCTTCAACAGCTTCCGCTAAGAACCTTGACGCACCATCCTCCTCCAGCTCAGCTTTGGTCACCTGCTCTCAAGTTACCACACTCCCGCCCGCCGCCACCACCACCACTACCACTACCACCACAGCCACCACAACCACTTCACTTGATCCATCAGAGGAGTTATTTACACATCAGTTGGATGCAATTAGTGATACGCAACCATTATTGTCAGATGATGTAGATTGCAGGGATATGTCTCCAGTCAGGCAGGATTACACACATGGATGTAAAGTGTGATGATGATGATGATTATGATGTTGTACCCACTGCTGCTTCCTTTGCTGAGGTGTCAGATACAAGTGAAGTGGTTGATGATGACGATGTGTCCTCGGATGCCACGTGGGTGCCTGCTTGAAGAGAAGAAGAGGGGGAAAGTTCAGAAGGGGAGACAGAAAGAAGGAGGAGACGAGTTGGAAGCAGGGGGAGGTTGTCGCAAGAAGTTAGTGGCACAGTCAGACAGCATGTATCGGCACCCGGGTCAGCCAGACAGCACTTCAGTCAACGCATGCTGTTGCCACCACAGAATGCCGTCATTGCAAAGCTCAGCAGTGTGGCATTTTTTTGTGTGTCTGCCTCTGATAACAGCAATGCCATTTGCAACCTGTGCCAAAAGAAACTGAGTCGTGGGAAGTCCAACACCCACCTGGTACAACTGCTTTGCGATGGCAATTGATCTCACATCACAAACGCCAATGGGATCAACACATGCGCTCAAGCAGCACACAAAATCAAAGCCACCATCCTCCTCCTGGTCCAGCATCTTCAGCCACGTCAACCACTGCTGTCCTCCTTGCCCCCTCTCAACTACCCGCCACTCCGCCTCTCACCTTCAGCAGTTCCATCTCATCTGCCCACAGTCAGGTGTCTGTTAAGGAAATGTTTGAGCGTAAGAAGCCAATGTCACAGAGTCCCCCTTGCCCGGCGACTGACAGCTGGCTTGACGGAACTCTTAGCCCGCCAGCTTTTACCATACCAGCTGGTGGAGTCTGAGGCCTTCAAAAATTTTTCGTTATTGTGACACCACAGTGGAAGGTACCCGGACGTAATTCTTTTTCAAAAAGGCAATCCCAAACCTCTACTATGTTATTGAAGAAGAAGTCATGGCATCTCTGGCATACAGTGTTGGGGCAGGGCTCCATCTGACCACTGATACTTGGTCTGCAAAGCACGGTCAGGGCAGGTATATCACGCACACTGCGCATTGGGTCAACCTGCTGACGGCTGACAAGCATGGAATGCGTGGCTCCGCAGTGGAGTTGGTGACACACGACTTGCAGGCAGGCCTACTGCCACCTCCTCTACTCCTACTCCATCCTCTTCGATATCCTCCTCGGCTGAGTCTAGTGATGTCGCGAACATAAAATTTTCCGTTCGCAACGGCGAACGCGAAGTTCCGCAAATGTTCGCGAGCATGCGAACATTGCGAACCGCCATAGACTTCAATAGACAGGTAAATTTTAAAAACTAAAGGGACTCCTTCTGGCCTCAATAGTGATGGAAAAGTTGTTTCAAGGGTACTAACACCTGGACTGTGGCATGCCGAGGGGGATCCATGGCAAAACTCCCATGGAAAAATACCTAGTGGACGCAGAGTGTGGTAGTTGTAACGCAATGCGACTATACAGGTTATATTAATCGCATTGCGAATTCATCTTAGAGCTGGGTTCCTAATGGTTGTATTGCTAGAAATTCTAGCAATACAACCATTAGGAACCCAGCTCTAAGTTGAATTCTCAATGCGATTAATATAACCTGTATTATCGCATTGCGATTACAACTTAGAGCTGAGTTCTAATGGTTGTATTGCTAGAATATAACGAAGATTGAGAATATAGCGCTATATTCGCAATCTTTGTTATATTCTAGCAACACAACCATTAGGAACAGATCTAAGTTGTAATCCCAAAGTGATTAATACAGGTTATTTTAATCGCCTTGCAATTACAACTACTAACACTGCAGCTTCAGAATGAATCTAAGATGGATGCCGTCCTTGCTTTTTGATAGGAGGTGGGAGGGTCTGGGAGGGAGACTGATGTAATTGCCCTAAAAGGGCTTTTTGGGGTGCTGTCAGGATGCTTTCCTTACTGCAGAGATCTGATGAGTCTTTCAGGACTGGAGTGAACACTGAATACACTAGCCTAGCTATCGATTTCCCTATGAAATCAGCAGCAACTACACTCTCCCTCCTCTCACTAAGACTGCAGCTTCCGAATGAATCTAAAATGGATGCTGTCCAGGAGATGGGAGGGTCTGGGAGGGAGGGTATGCTAATTGGCTGGAATGTGTCTGCTGACTGTGAGGTACAGGGTCAAAGTTTACTCAATGATAGGGGGTGGACCTAACATCGCATATGTTCGGCCGCCGTGACGAACGCGCACAAGCTATGTTCAGTAGGGAACTATTCGCCGGTGAATAGTTTGGGACATCTTATTTGCGAATTCAACTTAGATATGGGTTCCTAATGGTTGTAGTTGCCAGAATATAACAAAGATTGAGAATTTAGCGCTATATTCTCAATCTTCGTTATATTCTAGCATTACAACAACCATTAGGAACTCAGATCTAAGTTGAATTCTCAATGCGATTAATATAACCTGCATTAATCGCATTGCAAATTCAACTTAGAGCTGAGTTCCTAATGGTTGTTGTATTGCTAGAATATACGTTATATTCTAGCAATACAACCATTAGGAACTCAGCTCCAAGTTGAAATCGCAATGCGAATAATACTTACAATTATTAATCGCTTTGCGAATTCATTTGATGCCTCTATTTGATTGTATATGATGGTTGAATATGACTACCACCAACGTTCTGCTGCCTCCAAAGCAAGATATCTGAACTCCCAGGGGCCATTTGGGCATTTTTGATAAAACGCATCAAAAACACATCTCCGTTTTATAATTTTTCATTTTTAGTTTATTTTTTGTGTCTTTTGCCACATTTGGTTGCATATTTACACTTGGTGTAGGCAAATATGGTAGTCTAGATCATGTGTCTATACCAAAACCTAGGATCATTGTTTGACAGCATATTTTCTAAGCCATGTAGCTGAATATAGATTTTGGCAGAGTAATGATCTAGACTACTCAAACACACCAATTGCTGATCTCAGGAGACCAGCTACAAAAAAACTGTGGAGCCTCATTTAAGAGTCTCAACACAGCAATCCAAAGTGCAGAGCTCCCTGGGAAACAATAATACGCCAAATAAATGTGGAGCCCCAGTTATGGGTCTACAACACAATGAAAGCCAGATATCCCTCAAAGGAAGTGCAAAGGGGTGTCTCTATTACAGAGATCACCAAATCCACCAGATTAAGTGGCCCCTATGTCAAGATCCCGCTTTTTTACAAGCTTTAAGAATGTGACGGGGAAAACCTAAGCCAGTTATCCATCCACAGACAGCTGTTTCGGGGTGTTGCCCCTCATCAGTGCGAAGTAGAATGATCTAGACTACCATATTTGCCTATATCAAATGTAAATATGCAACCAAATGTGGCAAAATACACAAAAAAATTATAAAAAAATGAAAAAATTATAAAAACGCAGATGCGTTTTTGATGCGTTTTTGATGTGTTTTCTATCAAAAAGCCCAAATGGCCCCTGGGGGGTTCAGATATCTTGCTTTGGAGGCAGCAGAACTTTGATGGTAGTCATAGTCAACCCTCATATACAATCAAATAGATGCATCAAATGGATTCGCAAAGCGATTAATAATTGTAAGTATTATTCGCATTGCGATTACAACTTAGAGCTGAGTTCCTAATGGTTGTATTGCAAGAATATAACATATATTCTAGCAATACAACGACTATTAGGAACTCAGCTCTAAGTTGAATTCACAATGCGATTAATGCAGGTTATATTAATCGCATTGAGAATTCAACTTAGATCTGAGTTCCTAATGAAGTTGTTGTATTGCTAGAATATCACGAAGATTGAGAATATAGTGCTATATTCGTTATCTTCGTTATATTCTAGCAATACACCGTTAGGAACTCAGATCTAAGTTGTAATCGCAATGCGAATAATACAGGTTATATTAATCGCATTGCGATTTACAATTACTATTACTGCAGCTTCAGAATGTTTTAGTGACTTTTCTGCCTGGAAAACATCAATTTTTCCGGCCGCTGCTACAACAGCGGCTGCAACAATGCCATTGTTTTTCAGGCATGTGCACATGCCTAATTTTTCTGTCCTATGGTGCAGCACTGTGGCTGCAAAAACAAACCAAAAAAAAAAGGCACATACAAGTGTCAATTCCCCTTCGTGATCGTTACCTTGTTGTGGTGAAGGGGCTTGCGTATCACAATGAAGAAATCATCACCTCTATGAGTGTGTTGGCAATGTTGCCACACCCCAGATGATAAGGCCGTTGCTTCATTATGGTCGGACCAAAAGCGATCGGACGGCTGGATAGTATTTCATAGAAAAAACATTAATTAACCTTTTTTTTTTAAGTTGTATGGATTGTTAATACATAAAATAAAAAATCATAATAAAGTCTCTTAATAGTTTATTAGAAATAATGCAGACAATTAAAAAAATCCCCATCAATTCCAATACAAAGCAGGTACAGATCTCAGAACTAAATTATTTCATGATGTCGTAATGGTTCAGTCAATTAGTCAATGGTTGATCAGTTCGACACACGTCCCCGGATAGGGTACGTAACAGGGATTAAACTGATAGGAATAGTACTAGTTAAGACACCACTCATATAAGGTGTCACAGCACATTGCTCTGTGCACGTGCAGTGCCCCAATTTGGGAGTAAAAGGACCGACCAAGCTGCCTTTTCCATCTCCCGGTTCCTAAATTCAATTCAGTTTGGTGTATGAGAGTTTGGTCTCTCACTGTGAAGGCAGTTGAAGGTACCCGGCCTAAATTTTTTTTCACAAAAGGCAATCCCTGATATGGGACGTAACAGGGATTAAACTGATAGGAATAGTACTAGTTAAGACACCACTTATATAGGGTGTCACAGCACATTGCTCTGTGCACATGCAGTGCCCCAATTTAAGAGTAATAGGACCGACCAAGGTGCTTTTTCCATCTCCTGGTTCCTAGAATCAATTCAGTTTGGTGTATGAGAGTTTGGTCTGTCACTGTGAAGACAGTCGAAGGTACCCGGCCTAATATTTTTTTCACAAAAGGCAATCCCTGATATGGGACGTAATAGGGATTAGACTGATAGGAATAGTACTAGTTAAGACACCACTCATATCGGGTGTGACAGTAAATTGCACGGCGCAGACGCAGTGACCATGGATTAAAACAAGAAGGAGGGAGCCAGCGTTTTTTTAACCATCTCCCCGTTCGAAAAATCAATTCAATAAATGGACCCCAAATTGGGGACGTAACAGGGATTAAACTGATGAGAAGAGAACTACAGAAAATAACACTCATATCGGGTGTGAGAGTAAATTGCACGGCGCAGACGCAGTGACCGTGGATTAAAACAAAGGGGAGGGAGCCAGCGTTTTTTTAACCATCTCCCTGTTTGAAAAATCAATTCAATAAATGGACCCCAGAATGGGGATGTAACAGGGATTAAACTGAGGAGAAGAGAATTACAGAAAATAACACTCATATCGGGTGTGAGAGTAAATTGCACGGCGCAGACACAGTGACCGTGGATTAAAACAAAGGGGAGGGAGCCAGCTTTTTTTTAACCATCTCCCCGTTCGAAATATCAATTCAATTCACCTTTCGGGGACCCTTGGTGTTGTACGTGGCTGGGTGGAGGAAGAAACCTTCAATGACATCACCGGGACATGGCTAGCTTGGTATCCAACCTTGTGCAAATGGGGAGTTTGCGGTTGTGTAAATGGACTGTTTGCGGTTGTTTGCGGTGCATTAAAAGGGAGTTTTGTCTGTCAATGTTCTGTGAAGCGGGTGTAACCCTTACACTACCTGATCGATACAACATCATACCTGGATCGTATACACACACTGGATGTTTTAAAGCATGTTATTCCAAACAATTTAGGAATGTTAGTTGATTTATGACCTTTATGGATTAAAACCCGACTCTGCGTCCACTATGTAATTTTTCATGGGATTTTTGCCATGAATTCCCCTACGGCATGCCACAGTCCAGGTGTTAGTCCCCTTGAAACAACTTTTCCATTGCTATTGTGGCCAGAAAGAGTCCCTGTGGGTTTTAAAATTCGCCTGCCTATTGAAGTCTATGGCGGTTCGCCCGGTTCGCCTGTTCGCGAACATTTGCGGAAGTTCGAGTTCGCCGTTCGCGAATGGAAGATTTTATGTTCGCGACATCACTACTTACCATACGTCTCTGGATCTGGTAGGTTGATGCCACCCTCACGACAAGGACAAGAGAGCCTAGCGTAGGATATTCTTGCTTTGCATCCTTGCCAAATAAAGGAGCTGAATTTCTGTCTCAGTGAGGCATAGTAAGAATAAGGTATAGGGATTGGCAGTACTTGTTGGTGATAGGTAAGTCGAGGGAGAATCAGAGAGGTAAGGAGATTTTTACGGCCAAACCAGGACAGTGTGGGGGCAGTTTTGCTCAATTTGTCTATTGTTTGAAAGATCAATGTTTTGAGGGGGATGTAGTTCAGGGAAAAGTGGTCCGAGACTTGTGGGCTGATTTTAACGCCCAAGTAAGTAATAGTGGGGATGACCAGTTGAAAGGGAGTTAGATATTAGGTTGCTCTTCGCCTTTTGAGAGATGCCAGAGCATATGATAAGTGATTTATTGGAATTGATTTTAAAATTAGATAGGGTGCCATAGTGAAGCAAATGACTTTGTATGACAGGGAGGGAAGTGCTAGGGTTGGAAGTCAGAATCAGAACATCATCGGCAAAGGCCACGATTTTGTGTTCAGAGCCTCCTAGAGATGGGCCTTTAATAAGAGGGTCTTTTCTTAAAGTGGTAAGTAGGGGTTCCATTACAAGGATGAAAAGGAGAGGGGAAAGGGGACAACCATGGTGGGTGCCATTACTGTAACCGAAGGCAGAGGACAAGGTGCCATTGTCCATTACGTGCGCCGAGGCATGTGAATACATGGTGAAGACCGCTTGTATATAGGGATCAGGTAGGCCAGTTTAAGGTAATTCCAGCTGACACTGTCGAACGCTTTTTAGCGCCTGTGCTGAGAAGCAATAGGGGAGGAGTTGTGAATGGCATGACAGAGAAGGTTTAAGACTCTAGAAGTATTGTCTCTACCCTCGCTGTTACAGATTAAACCCACCTGATCCCTATGTATTCGGAGTGGGAGAAGTTCGGCAAGGCGGTTGGCTAACAGCTTCGCTAAGAGTTTCAGGTCAATGTTAAGTAAGAATAAAACAAAAATCGTTAATTTCTAACGATAATTTGTTTTTCCTTAGTCCTAACAGCAGCACAGATGGGGTTAACCACCCCCGTGGACTGGCAGGACCGGCGGAATGTTTAATGAGCCCAAGACTAATAACTCAATTTAACAATTAAGTATCTCCTTAAAAGGAGGAAGTCAACCCCAGCCCACTGTGTTTATAGCAAGAAATAAACTAGACTTACTAGGGTGGGAATATGTGTGCTGCTGTTAGGACTAAGGGAAAACAAATTATCGTTAGAAATTAACGATTCCCTTACGTCCTACCAGCAGCACAGATGGGGAGATAGCAAGAAAAAACCCTAGGGAGGGCCTTCCTGCCTGGCAGAACTAAGAAAAGTCTGCCCAAAGGCCGAAAAACTCAGCTAGGCTGGCATCTAGTCTATAATGGGAGATGAATGTCGATTCAGAGCTCCAGGAGGCAGCTTTGCAAATCATGTTGAGAGGCAGAAGACTCCTCTCGGCAAAGAAGTAGCCACAACTCTAGTAGAGTGGGCCTTCTTAATAGCCTCCTCAATCCACCGACTGATGGAAGGTTTGGATGCCTTACAGCCTTTAAACTTACCGGCAACAGGAATAGCAGATTCTCATTTTCCTGAACTCCTTGATCTATCCACATAGATCCGGAGACATCTCGAGACGTCCAGAGGATGTCTAGCAGGTTCCTAGGAGGAGGTGGTAGATGTAGACAGAACCGGGAGGAATATCACCTGGTTGATGTTCTGGAAGGAAGGAACTTTAGGCCTACAATACGGGAGGAATCTAAGAAGGTCCCGGTCATGTAAGAAAATGGTATAGGGCTCATGTGCTGAGAGAGCTTGAAGCTCAGAGACCCTCTGGCCAAAGTCACTGCAAGGAGAAACACAAACTTCCAAGTGACGAACTTGATGTCCACCTCCTCCAATGGTTCAAAGGGGGAGATGCTAACCCCTGAGAACTACTGAAAAACCCATTGAGGGGTCCCAGTACTGTAGGCTTTAAACTTTCAGCTCCTTTAAGGAACCGTTAGATCAGCGGTCCTGAGACAAAAACCTGTTTAAGGCAAGCTGAGATGGCTGAAACTTGAACCTTCAGAGTAGAAGGGCAAGGCCTCTATCAGGGCCGTCTTGCAGGAACTGAAGGATAGCGGAGAGGGGCGGATCTGCAGACGCCACCTCAGTTGAGGTACAACTGGATGAATATCCTCATAATACAAGAGTAGGCTCTCTTGGTAGAGTCCGCTCTAGAATGAGACAGCGTTCTCAGGACCGACTCTGAAAGCCCTTCTATACTGGGAAGGGACTGATCAACCTCCAGGCTGTCAGGTTGAATCTGTGCAGATCTGAGCAGAGGTGAGTGTCCCACGACACCAGGGTCTGCTGTGGGGAGCCTCCAATCTTGTCCTCGACTCAACTGGGTGAGCTAGGTAAACCAGGATCTCTTCGGCCAAAACAGTATGATGGCTATCACCGAGGCCTGATCCTGACGGATTTTCATCAATACCCTCGGTATCATGGAAAAGGGAGGGAAGATGTAAGCCAGCCTGAACCTCCAGGATATTGACAGAGCGTCTAACGCCAGGGGTTGTCCTCCCTGTAAAGGGAGCAGAACCTCTCCACCTTGGCATTGAACCTTGTTGCCATGAGCCACCTCTGGCATACCCACTTAAGGACTATCTGCTTGATTCTCCGGATGTGAAGACTACTCCACCGACGGGAAGACCGCGGCTCAGCCGCTATCATATTGAGGGAGCCTTGGATGTGGATCGCAGATAAGTGGGAAGGTACAACTCTGCCTAATCCAGAATCACCCCGATCTCTGACAGGAGGGGAAGTGATCTCGTGCCTCCCTGCTGGTTGATGTAAAGTACCGCAGTCACACTGTCTGACTGGACTTTCACCTCTTGCCCCAGATCGGAGGGGCGAAGTGAAGGAGGGCTAGCCGGATAGCTTGAATCTCGCAGAGATTGGATGAAGAAGCCACTCCTGAGGAAACCAGGTCCCATGAACTGGAGAGTCGTCTAGGTGAGCGTCCCAGCCTACTTAGGACGCATCCGTAGTCAATATGACCCAGATTGGCTGGGTCATAGACTTCCCGTCTAAAAGATGGCACCACCATCTGAGGGAATACAGAGTTTGCCAAGTCAGGGAGCACAGGGAGTTTAGCCCAGCAGGGCTGCCACTCCATTAGGAAAGGACCTCCGACTGTAGAGGGCGGAGATGCCATAGAGCCCAAGGGACTGCTTCCGCAGACGCTGACATGAGCCCCAACCTCTTCATGAGAGTCCGGATTGGAACTCGCCGGGAAAGGAACTTGCCGTGTTCTGAACCCGGAATCTTCTTTCTGGAGTCAACTGGAGCGACCTTCCAGTGGAGTCGATTATCTTACTGAAGTCGACGGGCTCACGTTCGACTTCTACCAGCTGATGATCCAACGTAGGTGGAACAGAAAGGAGATTGTTACCTGAAGAAGTTGGGTTAGGACCGCTAGAGCAGAGGCTTTCAACTGGAGCTGTGCGGTATCGCACTGAAGGTCTTGAAAGCAGACAGTATGTTGTCCTGGAAAAACCTCTGGTTCACATCAACTTGAACTTGATCCAGGCGAGACCGGAGGAACGTAGAGACTTCAAAGCCGCTATGGCTGTGGAAGCGGAAGCCACAGCTGCCGTAACACCCCATCTTAGTGTGCACTCTGCAAGGGGTCCTGCAGCTAGACCCATCGTCTGCAGGAACCAGAGTGCGCTTGGACAACTTGGCAATAGCCATGTCCACCTTGGGAATGGATCCCCACGAATCCACCAAGGGTTAAGCCATCGGGAACATGGATTTAACTTCTTTGTTAAAACCAGACCTTTTCCAGGTTTTTTCCACTCTATATCATGATAGAGAGGAGGGTCTCATCCGCTCTAAAGACACGCTATGCCCGAGTAGCGGGAACGGGAGGCTCCTCGTGGTCAACATCATGGTCCCACGACCTGATGGACTTGAGCAACTTTTGTGTCTTTCCAGGGGAAAAACACAACGTCAGCTTCTCCTCCTCCGAGGAGAAAGAAACTAAGGAGGTCTCTCTACCGGGAGAGAGGTCTCCATAGGAAGCCTTTCCATCCAGCAGGCCTATGACTCCTCTAATAAAGGCATTGATACATATCCTGCAACGTAGGTTCACTAGAGGTCAGAACCCTCTAACGGCAGCTGTAACATCTGTAAGTTAAGTCAACAGACCCAGGATTCCAAACCGGTCTCCCATGCTGGTATTAGCCCAGCCTTAAGCTGTTTAGCTTCTGCGATCTTACAAGTGCAGGTATGATCAGCTTACAATAACCGTTGACTGCTGCAAGGTAGCAGGATAGATACTTCCTCTTGGAATCCACTTTCCTGCTCTTCCGAATCCCGCGGAGAAGACATCACTGCGGGAAAAAAGGGACAAATAAACATTTGTAAACCACAAGTGGAACAACACCAATTTTAGGACTTTGGGAGCTAGCACACAGCCTCCCAAAATAGGGGAAGGGGAGGGATAGCCAATCCACCCTTCCCCAGTAAATCCTCCACAGGAAGAAGCATAAAAAGCGGAAAAAATCGTGCCCGTGAAAAAACACGGCCGGATTACCCGGAGGTGACGCAAAGGAGAGCCCCGCGTCACCACCGGAAGATGGCGGCGCACAGGGACCAAGAATCCTGGACCGAGGACGCCGCCAAAAATACCCCAGCCAGGCGCACTGCAGGGGCCGGCAGCAGATAAGCTGCCGGCCAAACTGACAAGGTACCTAGGAAAAAGGCAACGCCATTACCTAAACGAAAAGAAGGCTCCCGCACTTTCATAAGAAAGGGGGAACAAACCGCCTAGTCCACCTGTCCGGGAGGACAGAAAAAACACAGTGGGCTGGGGGTTGACTTCCTCCTTTTAAGGAGATACTTAATTGTTAAATTGAGTTATTAGTCTTGGGCTCATTAAACATTCCGCCGGTCCTGCCAGTCCACGGGGGGTGGTTAACCCCCATCTGTGCTGCTGGTAGGACGTAAGGGAAAGCTTTATTAGATCATAGTGATAAAATTAGGGGTGTTTTCAAAGTAGTACAGTGACGAGTAGAATGCCACTATAAGACACCAACTAGGACTAACCGGGTAGATGAAGACTTATATAGCAGGCCTACCCATATACCAGTAAACCTGTTGTCCCTATTGTAGCTGGGGTAATGAGTGTATCATCTATCTGCGAACCCTGGATAGGTCTGGATGTACACCACAGTATAAGTTAATGGCTGGTGCCTAGTGTGTCTATAATGAAAAGGAAGTTGTGCCCTACAACAATTGGGTGTACTGTATTGTTGTTAGGCACCATACATACAAACCCCAGAGGATGGTTGTGCACTTGACCATCCACTGGGGACTAGTGCTCCTCCGTACTCCCCCTCTCTAACACTGAATCGCTGCAGCCGGTGTGTGCTGTCTTACAGTGAGTTATAATCTAGGAGGCAGAGTAGGGGCAACCAAGCGTGGGCTCTACGTGTTTCTGTGCTATATGGTTATGTTAGAACTTCCTAAGGAGCCACATTAATTCAATAGACGGAACCTGCCTGAGCCGCACTCTCTAGATGTAAGAGGTCGGCGCTCAGTTGGTGTAGTTCCCTGCCTAAGCCGCACTCCCTAGGTGTGGGAGTCAGGCGTTCTCTCTGGCCTGATGTCAGCCTCGGCACTGAGATGGCCGTAAAGCGGCCGTGTATCTTAGTCTTTAAATAAGTACACAACCCCACCTCCTGGCGTGCACCCTGTGTGTATAGCCAATCACTACTACGGGTGGGCTGGACGGCTAACACACTGGGGTAAGTGTAACACCCAGGGGCGGGCGCTTAAGCGCAATAATAATGAATGGGAATATACTACGGCGGCTTGCTGTAGCAATCAGTGGCAGATGTAGAGAGAGCAAATGAAAGACCACTCAATGAGGCAAAGAAATAATGAAATAAATCTGTGGCTAAAGTGTGATACATTGTTGTTGGAAAGTGATGGAAATGAACCGGCAGAATGGGGAGGCAGTTGCATATATCGGCAGCATGAGAGACCATTCCATATACCGGCCATAAAGATAGTGAGACCTTCCAATATATGGCATTAGATCTTATTGGCAATTGTTGCATATTGTGGATATATAATCGGCAGTCAGTTTCCTGGCATATACCTATCAGATGATGCGACCGTGCATTTAGCGACACCTACTACTTTGCCCGTACTCAATGATCGCAATATATACACATATGTTGCGTCGCCATCTGTCGTTTGTGCCCATTATGATGCATATACCAGCAGATACTTATTACCAAGTGCGGCCATATATTCAGAGTATGCGTTCTGCCTGCAGATTTTATGGCAAAAACGCCTATCATGGATATATCTACAGGTAGAAATTGGAAATTGTCGCACTGTGCAAAAACCTGAATTAATTACTCTGTATGTATTTCAGGGGTAGAATAAAGACCCTAAGTGAAAGGCCTGTAGAATTATTTTGTGATTCTCTCCCTCACTACACAATGTAATGTAAGTCGCATAGTGGCTCATAATCAGCTCAGTGATCATTAGTGGTCATTGAATACTGAGATAATACCCTATCTTATGTATACAGCAGCATATCACAGCATCAATTGAGTACGTCATAGTAACACAGATTGACTGTAACTGGTATTGTGGCATAGGTAGGATACAGATTCTACTTGTTCCTCAATATTATGTAATCATATTGAGGAGTGTGACAGCATTTAGAGGATGGAATCCCAATCCATTGCGGGGCCAATAGGATCTTCTGATTGTGGCCCCAACGTGTTAGGGAGCTAAATAAGCGGAACATATGAGATTGCGTCATTAAGGCCATACGGTTTCATGGTGTTCAGCCTGAACATCCATCTGGTCTCTTTCTGTAACAGGATGCGATCAATATCCCCTCCTCTATGTGATCTGGCAATGTGCTCAATGCCCTGAAATTTTACTGAGGAGGCTCTTCCACCATGAAATTCCCCTACATGTCGGGCTATCGGGGTATCTTTCAGGTTTGCAATGTCTGAGATATGCTCTCAATCCGCGTCTCAATTCTCGTGAGGTTTTACCTACATACCTGATCTCACATACACATGTAAGGAGGTAAATTACCCCCGTTGTCTTGCAGTTGATGAATGATCTATTAAATAGCATCTTACCAGGAGATGATCCCTCAAAGCCTTTGCTTTTGTTAATGTATTTGCAGAACTTGCATGACCCACAAGGGTATGTGCTTTTGAGGTTATTTTGTAACTACGTATTAGGTTTTGGACTCTGGTAGTTCTCTAGCGTTCTCCGTGGGTAACCACGACTCACAAATCTCCCCTGAAGATTCTTCGCTGCTGAGCGAAAATCTGCAAGGCGGGAGCAGTTCCTCTTCACCCTCAGATATTGCCCTTTAGGAATACCACGCTTAAGTGCTACAGGATGCCCACTTTCCCGTCTTAATAGATTATTGGTGGCTGTGGTTTTCCTAAATACATTTGTGACAATTTGTCCTGAGGGTGTGAGAGTAATGGTTAGATCCAGGAAAGAAATCTGATGGTTATTGATTTCCGACGTAAAAAAGAGGCCCAGATCATTAACATTGAGTGCTGCAACAAGTTCTTGAAATTGTATCTCAGTGCCCATCCACAAAATCAGTACATCATCTATGTACCTTATCCACATGGGTATCGATGCTGTGAGATGTTCCAGCCGTTTGCCAAATACGAATTACCTCTCCCACCAGCCCAGATAGAGATTAGCGAAAGTGGGGGCACATGGGCTCCCCATTGCAACTCCCTGAGCTGGTGGAAGATTCGGCCGTCAAACAGGAAAATATTGTGGGTTAGAATGAATTCCAACAACTCCAGGACAAAGATGTTATGCTGTTTAAAATGTTCACCCCTTTGCTGCAGATAAAAGAGGACCCCGCTTTACAGCCCAAAACATGTGGAATGGAGTTGTAAAGCGCCTCAACATCGAGGCTTGCCAGCTTGGAACATCTAAAAACCCATGGGTTGATTGATAAAAAACAGCATGGGTTTACTTCAGGGAGATCATGTCAAACTAATCTTATTGACTTTTTTGATTGGTTGACTAAAATAATAGATGGCGGAGGTGCAGTAGACATCGCTTATCCGGACTTTAGTAAGGCTTTTGATACTGTCCCAGATAGAAGGCTTATCAATAAACTGCAGTCTTTGAGCTTGGGATCACATATTGTTGAATGGATTAGGCAGTGGCTGAAGGACAGAAAACAGAGGGTTGTAGTCAATGGAGTATATTCAGACCATGGTATTGTTACCAGTGGGGTACCTCAGGGATCTGTTCTGGGACCCATATTGTTTAATATCTTTATCGGCGAAATTTCAGAAGGCCTCAAAGGTAAGGTGTGTCTTTTTGCTGATGACACAAAGATTTGTAACAGGGTTGATGTTCCTGGAGGGATATACCAAATGGAAAAGGATTTAGGAAAACTAGAGGAATAGTCAAAAATCTGGCAACTAAAATTTAATGTCGATAAGTGCAAGATAATGCACCTGGGGCGTAAGAACCCAAGAGCAGAATATAAAATCAGTGATACAGTACTAACCTCAGTATCTGAGGAAAGGGATTTAGGGGTCATTATATCAGACGACCTAAAGGTGGGCAGACAATGTCATAGAGCAGCAGGTAATGCCAGCAGAATGCTTGGGTGTATAGGGAGAGGCATTAACAGTAGAAAGAGGGAGGGGCTCGTGCCGCTCTACAGAGCACTAGTGAGACCTCATTTGGAGTATTGTGTGCAGTACTGGAGACCAGGGCCGGTGCAAGGATTTTTGCCGCCCTAGGCAAAAGAAAAGTTTACCGCCCCCTCCCCATGTGACATCACAATGCCCCACCCATATGATCTGCCAAATTAAAGGGGTACTGCAGTTTATTTAAACCGATCGACAGGGGTCCGATACCCGGGACCCCCGCCAATTAGCTATTTGAGAAGCAGCGGCGCTGGCAGTAGCGCCTCTGCCTTCTCGCAGTGACGTCACGATTAGTATCATTGGCCTGGGTGGGGCTAAGCTTCATTAAAGTGAACAGAGCTTAACCCCGCCAAGGCCAGTGATACTAGTCGTGACGTCACTGCACCTGCGGAAAAACAGCAAGAAGGCCGAGGCGCTACTGCCAGTGTCGGACCCGCCGATCAGTTTAAATAAACTGCAGAACCCCTTTAACAAACGCCAGTTTTCTCCCCCATGTCATTCTCTTCCCCTCTCCCATGTAATTCTCTCTCCTTTTCTTGTCATTCTCCCCCATTTAATTCTCTTCCCCTCTTGTCATTCTCTTTCCCCCTTGCATTCCCCCTTGTCATCCCCATTCTCAACCCTCCCCCTTGTCATCCTCATTCTCACCCCCCTTGTCATCCTCTTTCTCATCCCCCTTGTCATCCTCTTTCTCACCCCCTTGTCATCCTCTTTCTCCCCCCTTGTCATCCTCTTTCTCACCCTCCTCTTGTCATCCTCTTTCTCACCCTCCTCCCCCTTACTTCTGGTGTAGCGTGGCCAGCGCTGTATGCTCCATGGGTACAGGAGCTTTAGTCTCCTGTACCCGGGCGGACTGATAGGAAGCGCACACTGTGTGCAAACCTCCTGTCAGTCCGGCCGGGTACAGGAGACAGATGCTCCTGTACCGCGGACTATACAGGGCTCGGCCACGCTACAATGAGGAACTGACAGGAGGGAGCGCTGAGCGCTTCACTCCTGTCAGTCCCTCTCTTCATGCTGCGCCCGGGAGGTGCGCCCTCATGGACGCACCAGCCCGGGCAGTGCTGCAGCCGCCTGAGGCTCTCTATAGAGCGCTCGGGTGGCTGCAGCATGGAGGGGCCGGCGCTCCTAGCAGCGCCCTTCCCAAGGGGTGCTCTACGCGGCTGCCTAGTCGCGCCGGCCCTGCTGGAGACCATATCTGCAGAAGGATATTGAAACTTTGGAGAGAGTTCAGAGAAGAGCTACTAAACTAGTACATGGATTGCAGGACAAAACTTACCAGGAAAGGTTAAAGGACCTTAACATGTATAGCTTGGAAGTAAGAAGAGACAGAGGGGATATGATAGAAACTTTTAAATACATAAAGGGAATCATCACGGTAAAAGAGGAGAGAATATTTAAAAGAAGAAAAACTGCTACAAGAGGACATAGTTTTAGAGGGGCAAAGATTAAAAGTAATATCAGGAAATATTACTTTACTGAGAGAGTAGTGGACGCATGGAATAGCCTTCCTGCAGAAGTGGTAGCTGCTAATACAGTGAAGGAGTTTAAGCATGCATGGGATAGGCATAAGGCCATCCTTCATATAATATAGGGCCTGGGGCTATTCATAGTATTCAGTATATTGGGCAGACTAGATTGGACAAATGGTTCTTATCTGCCGACACATTCCATGTTTCTATGTTTCTATGGTATCTGGTTCCCATTGGATGTCGTGCAGACGACCCAAGACGTCCATCGTGTCCCGAAGATAGGAGGGGAGACTGGTGACAAATGGACGGAGCACAACATCCACATATGCACCAATATTGGCTGTCAAACTATCCACACCAGACACTATTGGTCTGCCCTTAAGACTTTGGGCAGACCATAGAAAGCAGCTGTGATAGGAAAAGCTGGGAGTAAGAATGCGAATTCGGTTTTGTTTATCAACTTCGCTCCAACGCTCTGTTGAGGATACCAGACAACTTTAATCTAAAAATCGGAGTGGGATCAGATGGTAGTTCCTGATATGTTTTTTTGCCAGTCCAGAATTTTGCGACACATTTCTTTATACTTATAGTGTACCATGACGACAACATTACCCCCCTTATCCAAGGGTTTCCGTAAACAGGTCCGCTAGTGTTTGGCATCTGGTAGGTCCTCAATTTCAATGCCCAGTCCCTCACATTGGCGTCGATCGTGTGAAATGAAGAATTTGTGCCATTTTAGTTTACGGGCAAAGAGATTGAGATCTTTGACCCACCCAAACAAATCAAAATTACGGATGGGTACGAATGACAATCCCTTGCGTAAGATCTCCATTTCTATTTCACTCAGCACCCTTGATAATAGGTTAATAATCTGTAACTCGTCTTTGTTAATAGTGGTCTTACGTGGGGTGGCAGGGTATGATCTCACAGAGGTTAGTCTTTTTTGGGGAGCATATATTGGGATGCAGGGGGGTATTGTCTAAAAAACCACCCCTACCTCCCCTTCTCCGTCCACCACGTCCACGTCTACCCCGACCTGTTCCTCTACTGCCACTTGAACAGAACTTGTTGCAGCACTCAATCTTAATGATCTGGGCCTCTTTTTTAAGTTGGAAATCAATAACCATCAGATTTCTTTCCTGGACCTAACCATTACACTCTCACTGTCAGGAGAAATTGTCACAAATGTATTTAGGAAAACCACAGCCACCAATAATCTATTAAGATGGAAAAGTGGGCATCCTGTAGCACTTAAGCGAGGTATTCCTAAAGAGCAATATCTGAGGGTGAGGAGGAACTTCTCCCGCCTTGCAGATTTTCGCTCAGCAGCGAAGGATCTTCAGAGGAGATTTGTGAGTCGTGGTTACCCACGGAGAATGCTAGAGCAAGCATACCATCACTCACTAAATACAAACAGGGACCAACTGCTGACTCCAAGACCGGCTAGGTCTATGGATACAGTGAGTATTATAGGTACCTACAGTATTACAAAGCGTATAATGAGGTACGACAGGTCCTAGCGGACAATTGGGAGATTTTGAGATCAGACCCGGACGTGGGGAACCTCATACCACCGAAACCGAGGATAATGTATAGACGGAGTTATAACATCAAAAACCTCCTGGTACATAGCAACTACCAGAGTCCAAAACCTAATACATGGTTACAGAAATAACCACAAAGGCATGCATTGTGGGTCATGCAAGTTCTGCAAATACATTAACAAAAGCAAAGGCTTTGAGGATCATCTCCTGGTGAGATGCTATTCAATAGATCATTCATCAACTGCAAGACAACGGGGGTAATTTACCTCCTTACATTTGTATGTGGGATCAGTATGTGGGTAAAACCTCATGAGAATTGAGACGCCGGATTGGAGAGCATATCTCGGACATTGCAAACCTGAAAGATACCCCGATAGCCCGACATGTAGGGGAATTTCATGGTGGAAGAGCCTCCTCAGTAAAATTTCAGGGCATTAAGCACATTGCCAGATCACATAGAGGAGGGGATATTGATCGCATACTGTTACAGAAAGAGGCCAGATGGATGTTCAGGCTGAACACCATGAAACCGTATGGCCTTAATGGCGCAATCTCATATGTTCCGTTTATTTAGCTCCCTAACACGTTGGGGCCACAATCAAAAGATCCTATTGGCCCCGCAATGGACTGGGATTTCATCCCCTGAATGCTGTCACACTCCTCAATATGATTACATAATATTGAGGAACAAGTAGAATCTGTATCCTACCTATGCCACAATACCAGTTACAGTGAATCTGTGTTACTATGACATACTCAATTGATGCTGTGATATGCTGCTGTATACATAAGATAGGTTATTATCTCAGTATTTAATGACCACTAATGATCACTGAGCTGATTATGAGCCACTATGCGACGAACGTTACATTGTGTAGTGAGGGAGAGAATCACAAAATAATTCTACAGGCCTTTCACTTAGGGTCTTTATTCTACCCCTGAAATACATACAGAGTAATTATTTCAGGTTTTTGCACTAGTGCGACAATTTCCAATTTCTACTTGTAGATATATCCATGATAGGCGTTTTTGCCATAAAATCTGCAGGCAGCACACATACTCTGAATATATGGCCGCACTTGGTAATAAGTATCTGCTGGTATATGCATCATAATGGGCACAAACGACAGATGGTGACACAACATATGTGTATATATTACGATCATTGAGTACGGGCAAAGTAGTAGGTGTCAGCTAAATGCACGGTCGCATCGTCTGATAGGTATATGCCAGGAAACTGACTGCCGATTATATATCCACAATATGCAACAATTGCCAATAAGATCTAATGCCATATATTGGAAGGTCTCACTATCTTTATGGCGGTATATGGAATGGTCTCTCGCACTGCCGAGATATGCAACTACCTATCCATTCTGCCCGTTCATTTCCATCACTTTCCAACAACAATGTATCACACTTTAGCCACAGATTTATTTCATTATTTCTTTGCCTCATTGAGTTCTTTTGCCTCTTTCATTTGCTCTCTCTACATCTGCCACTGATTGCTACAGCAAGCCGCCGTAGTATATTCCATTCATTATTATTGCGCTTAGCGCCGCCCCTGGGTGTTACACTTACCCCAGTGTGTTAGCCATCCAGCCCACCCGTAGTAGTGATTGGCTATGCACACGGGGTCCATGCCAGGAGGTAGGGTTGTGTACCTATTTAAAGACTAAGATACACGGCCGCTTACGGCCATCCCAGTGCCGAGGCTGACATCAGGCCAGAGAAACGCCGACTCCCACACCTAGGGAGTGCGGCTTAGGCAGAGAACTACACCAACTGAACACCGACCTCTTACATCTAGAGAGTGCGGCTCAGGCAGGTTCCATCTATTGAATTAATGTGGCTCCTGAGTAAGTGCTAACATTACCTATAGCACAGAAGCAGCGTAGAGCCCACACTTGGCTGCCCCTACTCTACCTCCTAGATTATAACTCACTGTAAGACAGCACACACCGGTTGCAGCAATTCAGTGTTAGAGAGGGGAGTACGGAGGAGCACTAGTCCCCAGTGGATGATCAAGTGCACAACCATCCTCTGGGGTTTGTATGTATGGTGCCTAACAACAATTCAGTACACCCAATTGTTGTAGGGCACAACTGCCTTTCATTATAGACACACTAGGCACCAGCCATTAACTTATACTGTGGTGTACATCCAGACCTATCCAGGGTTCGCAGATAGATGATACACTCATTACCCCAGCTACAATAGAGACAACAGATTTGTTAGTATATGGGTAGGCCTGCTATCTAAGTCTTCATCTACCCGGTTAGTCCTAGTTGGTGTCTTATAGTGGCATTCTACTCGTCACTTTATTACTTTGAACACACCCCTAATTTTATCACTATGATCTAATAAAGCTTGTTTTATTTTTAACGTTCACACATTATTATGATATTTACTCAGTTTATGTGAAGCGGGCATGTATACCTTTGATACCGATTAATTGAGAATTTCAATGTTAAGTAAGGAAATAGGTCTATAGTTTGCACAATGGCTATGGCCCTTCCCCTCCTTTGATATCAGTACAATATGGGCCGTTACCATGTCCCTAGATAAGGGAGTACCTGACAGAGAGAGGTTGCAGACCTCTAAAAATAGAGGAGAAGTTGTTTTTGAAGGTTTTAAAGTATAAGGTCGGAAGACCATCGGGACTCGGGCTTTTCCTAAAGGAATTTGGCGAAGGGCATTAGTTAGTTCATCCAGGGTGAAAGAGGTTGTTAAGGAAACCTGTTGGGTCTCAGAAAGAGAAGGAAGTGCAGAAGAATTTAAAAAATCTCTTATTAAAGAGAAGTGGGTATCAGGCGGAAGAGTTTGGGGAAGGTTTTAGAGGCTTTCATAGAAGTTTTTGAATTGCTTAGCGATAAGCGTGGACGACAAAATAGCATTACCGGATGGTGTGGTCAGTTGGTGGACATAATTGGCTGATTTCCTGGTTTTTATTCTCTGCATTAGAAATTTGGTCGTCTTATCGCCATGGGCGAAGAATTTGTGCTGAATTTGTGCTGAGATGCTCTAGCTCCAGACAGTTCCTGAAAAAGGGGTCTGCAGGAGTACTTTTATGGAGGGATTCAATGGATCGAATTTTAGCTAAAATGGAATCTATCTTTTTCTGTCTACTTTTTTAAGGTAGGAGCTAAGGCTTATTAAGTGACCCCTAATATAGGGTTTGTGGGCGTCACAAAGGGTTTGGGGATAAAAGAAGGTTGCTTATTAATGGAAATGTATTCCTCTAGGAGGAGGCAACTTTTTCTACTATCTTTGGTTCTCCCAATAGGGATTCGTTCAAGCGCCAATTAAAGCTTTTAGGGGCTGGTGAGGAGCTGATATAGATAGGGATATCGGGGCATGGTCTGACATATGTATGGAACCAATGTTAGCAGAGTGACAGAGGTAAAGGTGCATTTTGGAAATCAAGAGATAGTCAATTCGGTGGTAGGTTATATGTGCATGGGAAAAAATGGTATAATAAATATAATAAAGGTATAAGGTGAAGGCTCCAGAGTTCCTCCCCACTCTCCTAAGTGATTGCAGGGACTTAGATGATTTACTAGAGGAGGAGTCAAGTGAGGGGTTTAAAGCGAAGTTCAAGTCGCCGCCAAGGACAACAATGCCTTCTTGGAAAGAGGCAATGGTCGGGGAGATAGCAATTAACCATTGGGCCTGCTTATCATTAGGGGCATAGAGGTTGACAAAGGTATACATTTGGGGACCAATGTGACCCTTGACCATGATGTATTTCTCCTCTGGATCCTGGAGGTGGCTAGCATATTTAAAGAGAAGGCTCTTCTGAAAGCCAATACTCACCCCACCAGAGGCAGAGGAGTCACCCCACAGTGATACCACTGGGGGTAGCATGAGAATGATAGGTTAGGATAGCGGTTGAACCGGAAGTGCATCTCCTGGAGGAAGATGACATTAAAGCCAGATTTTCGCAATAAGGTGAATATCTGGCTCCTTTGGAAGGAGTTGAATCCAGTTACATTGTAAGAAGTGACATGTAAATCAGTCATGACAGCTCACCCAAGAAGAGGATTCTGGCTGTGAAGCTGGTCTCCTCCAGGATGGCGCACCCACCAGTCAATTCGTAGAATAGCGGATTGTGAGCAGTACCTGAGCTAAGAAGCAAGCCACCGAGTTCCAGGGTGAGATTTTCCTGTACCAGAAAATGGAAGAAAACATAGGCAAACATAAGAAAAATTAACATCAACAAGTAGAATGCTTAAACAATGCATAACAGTAAGCTCAAGAGCAGGAGCCAAGTGGAGAGGTGGAAAAGTGGTAATTAAAACCAATGGTCGAGAGGGTTGAGGTCGAGTGCGTTGAACTTCAAAAGGCAGTATGGATGGAAGGTCAGGAAGGTCGGCCAGATCCTTGTAGAGGTCCCAATCTTCAATCTCCATCGGAGCGATTCCTAGTTGGTCGAAGACTGGACCCAGGTCAGAGAAAGTTCAGATGGTGAGACGTTTGCCTGCGTGCTGGAAAGATAATCCGAAGGATAAGTCCACCTGTACGGGACCTTCCTGGTGCAGAGCCAGTCTGTAAGAGGCTTAAGGGCCCTCTGTTTCTTGAGGGTGGTCGGGGCCAGGTCTTGAAAAATTGCCACCCAGGCATATATGATAAGTCTGGCTGGATCCTGGCCGCTTCTAAGATGTCGGATTTGACTTGGTAGTTTAGGAAGCGATAAATCACGTCTCGAGCCGGTCATCAGGTTTCGGTTTGGGGCGCAAGGCCCTGTGAGCACGTTCGATCATAATGTCCAGGGCGTAATCTGGGCCCAGCAGGGACCTACAAATGTTGTGTACGACATGGAACAGCTCACCTGGGGTACCAACCCAGGGATCCCTCAAAGCGGAGGTTATTACGCCTTCCTCTGTTTTCTTGATCTTCTATGGCGTTTTGGAGGGCATTGAGGTAAGTACCTCATCAGCATAGCGATTTGGCTGTAGCAGACTGGTGGCCCAAAATTGTCGCTTGGTGGGGTGAGTTGCTCGACACGGTCGCCAATTTGTCGCACATCACAGCGGAGCGCAGAAATTCCTGAGACTACAGGGTCTAAAGCTTTGCTCAGTGCTTGATCCAGATATTTTCTGGTCAGGCGGAGTTCTTTAGGGTTTCGGAGGTCTTCCATATTGCTATCTCCATCGGAGGGATCTGGAGTGCAGGCAGCGGACTTGTTGCTGTGAGCCGGCGCCATCTTTGGTTCCCGGGTTGCTACTGTGGCGGCCGATTTTTCTGGAATTTTTCGATTTCTCCGCTGGGAATATGGCGCTTGTTGGTGAGGCGAACTCACTAGGTTAAGGGTTGCCAATTTTCACCATCATCGCTCTCGTATGCTAAAGATAGCTGATGCCAGGGACAACCGTGTTCACAGAGCGAGCAGCAGAGCGGCCATCACCGCCAGAGAAAACTCCGCCCCCATGTGAGGCGAAATTTAACAGATTCTTTTAGAAACAAGATTTGAAAAGATCCAAAAGTCCTTTTAAGGACTACAGTGTGTGTGTGTTTGAGAGCAGTAATATATTTTTAGTACTTGCGCTTAATTGATCAGTCTCAGGAACAACTGTGCTGAGGAAGAGACACAGTGCAGGGAGAAAAATTTTAACATCTATCTAAAGCTTTTCATGCAACCAATAATCCTTTTAAGGGCTAATGTGTGTGTTTGAAAGCAGAAATATATTTTTCTTTAATACCTATTAGTGACATATACTGTACATCACCCACACACTATGTATTTTTGCGTAAATTTAACTAATCAGAGCCACATTTATTGTCAATAGTGTGTGCGTTTAATCCATATCCGCGACATATACAGTCCTCCATCTGCAAAAAAATGTTTTGGGGAAAGTTAACTATTTTGTGCCACATCTGTGTGTGCTTTTAATCCACATCGGTGACATATACTGTACTCCATCCGCAAATTCAGTTTTTCTGGGAAATTTAACTAATTTGTGCTACATCTGTGTGTGCGTTTAATCCAGATCTGTGACATACAGTAGTGTACTCCATCCATAAACTCTGGTGTTTAGGCAAATTGAGATAATTTGTGCCAAAACTGTTTCTTTAGTGTAAATTTTAATAATCATCAGCCTGCCCTCATCTACTGTCTCTGTAGTGTGTGCGTGTAATACACATCCGTGACATATACAGTACTGCATCCGAAAACTATTTCCTCAGCGTAAATTTAAATAATCTGGGCCTAATCTTGTGTCCATAGTGTGTTGTTTTCTGTGACATATACAGTACTCCACCCGAAAACATTTTATTTAGCGCAAATTTAAATTATTTGGGCCTAATCTATTGTCCATAGTGTTTGGCTTTCTGTCACATATACAGTACTGCATCCAAAAACTATTTCTTGAGCACAAATTTAAATATTCTGGGCCTAATCTAAAAGAAAAATATATATCCACCGTACCCAGCTTCATGTCCAATTTAGCTGGGCGGCGCAGGACAACACTGTCCAAGTCATCCCAGTGCGAACAGTTGGTCGGTTGGATTGCTGAAAATAATGTGTCAGTCAGTTAAGCACCACCCTCTCGTCCAGTCTCTGTAGCCAAGAGTCTGTTGAACCAAATTCTCACTCTGATCATCCTTCCTCCCACCATGGAGAGGCTTGCCAATCGAGTGATCCCACACTAGGATATTCCGAGGAGCTCTTTCCAGCACCACTATTAGATTTGGACCTTGTGCCCAACATGATTGAAGAGGTACCTGAGATATTGAGCCCTGATTCCCAACCTCTTAAGCCTTAACAGTCTCAAGAAGATGACGGTGGTGATCAGCAATCATTCGTTTATGAGGTGGATGATAATAAGACACAGTTGTCAATCACTGAGGTTCTGGTTAGGTCAAGTCAGGAGGATGAGCAGAGTGAGAAAGTAGAAGAGGAGGTGGTGGAGGATGAGGTCACTGACCCAACATGGGAAGGTGAAAAGCCAAGCAAGGACAGCAGTACAGAGGGAGGGATCCGCAGCACCGCAAAAGTCTGGAAGAGGCAGTAGGGTTGCAAAAGGGAGAAGTCGGCCCGCACCTAAAAGGCCCGCAACCGTTACACGAGCACCCCATGCGTAAATCTACCTTGCCAAGGGGTAGGTGTTCACAGTATAGCCATTTTTTGAGGAAAGCACAGACGACAAAAGAGTGGTAGTTTGCAACCTGTGCCGTACCAAAATGAGCCGGGTGTGAACACTAGCAACCTCACCTCACTAGCAATAAGTGGGCAGAACGCCTGGGTCCACTATCTGGATTTGTGGGTCACACCACTGCCTCCTTTCCCCCTGTGTTACACACTTCTGGACAATCCCCATGTCGAAGGCGCAGGCATGAATGCCGCTCGCCCTGCACCTGGACCTTTGCATGAACCATCAGCAACAACATCCACTTCTCTGTCTCAGCGCAGCATCCAAATGTCGATAACACAGGCATTTGAATACAAGCGCAAATACCCACCCATCCACTAACCCACCAACAGGCCATAGCACTAAATGTGCAACTTTCACAATTACTGGCCCTTGAAATGTTGCCATTTAGGCTTGTAGACACTGATGCCTTCCACAGCCTGATGTCGGTGGCCATCATTTGATACGCAATCCCCAGCCGCCACTTTTTTCACGGTGTGCCGTGCCCTCTTGACACGAGCATGTGTCCCAGAACATCACCCGTTCCGTGACCAACGTACTTACTGGGAAGGTTCTGGTGGCCAGGAGACTACATTTCCCTGACCGCACACTGGGTGAATGTTGTGGAGGCCAGGAGTGAGTCGTACCCTGGGATGGCACAGGTGCTACCAACACCCAGGATTGCGGGCCCTTCTTCCATCAGGGTCTGCGCCAGCAGCTATGTTACTGGCTCCAACCCCCACTTCTCCTCCTCCGCTGCCTCCTCCTCCACTTCCAACTCCAACAGCAGTCAGCCAGCTGCAAGCTGGCTGCAAGCAGTGTAGCACTGCTGTGGGTAAGCGATCAACAGGCCGCTGAAGCTGATCTGCTTTAGGGGACAAACAGCACATCTCTGCAGAGTTATGGCAGGTTACAAGGGACCTGACCGAGCTGTGGCTCTCGCCACTCAACCTACAACCAGGCATGGCTGTGTCTGAAGATGGCCATAACTTGGGGGCAGATTTGGAGCTCGGCAACCTAACACACATCCCATGCCTAGCCTACGTCTTAAACTTGGTGGTTCAGCGGTTTATCAAAACCTACCCCAATTTGCAAGAGCTACTAGTGAAGGTGCTCCGCATGTGTTCCCATTTCCGCAAGTCATGCACAGCTTCAGCCCGTCTGTCAACGCTGCAGCAGCGCTTGAGGTTTCCAGCTTACTGACGTGATGTAACTCTACATTCTACTCTTTGGCTAGGCTTTGTGAGCAGCAGAGGGCAGTTGTGGAATACCAGCTGCAACATGGGCATCGCCTTTCCAGTCAACTGCCACTATACACAAGAGAGGAGTGGGCATTGATGTCAAACCTCTGTGAGGTTTTAAAAAGCTTTGATGGTTAGTGGCTATAACTCTATTATCAGCGCAACCATTCCACTGCTGTGTCTACTTAAACGATCGCTGTTCACAATTAAGGAGGAGGGTCTCAATGTGGCAGACTAGGAAATGGGGAGGACATTACACAGGGTGATAGCCAGACCACCCACAGTTCATCATCTCAGCTTAAATTGGACCATGAAGAGGAGGAGGAGCTGGAGACAGTTGCCTCTGCTACAGAGGGTAGTACCCATGGAACTTTAATTCCATCTGTTCAGCGTGGATGGACATAAGAGGAGGATGGGGGTATGGAGAGTCATCCTGATGTCGACATCAACGTTTTGCATTTTGATACTCTGGCACAAATGACTTCATGTTAGGCTGCTTTTCCCGTGACCCTTGCATTATCCGCATTTTAGATATCACAGGTTACTGGGTGTTCACTCTTCTCGACCCCGCTACAAAGAGAACTTCTCATCTCTCATTCCTGGGGTGGAGAGACAAGTAAAACAGTGCAATACCAGAGGGTATTTGATGAGAGATTGCTCTAAAATTTTCCATCTGACAAAGCGGTCGGCAGAGTCCGTACTTACTTAGGCAACCGAGGAAGGGAGACAAAAGGAAAATACAGCAGTTCCAACAAAGGCAGGGCAACACTCTCCAAGGCATGGGACACTTTCATTACACCCCGCCAGCAACCTCACCCTGAAGCGTGTCCTATTGCTACAAGGAGGGAAAAGTTTTAGAAGATGGTGAAGGAATACATAACAGACCGTGTCAGCATCCTAAATGATCCCTCAGTGCCTTACAACTACTGGGTGTCCAAGCTGAACACATGGCACAAACTTGCGCTTTACACCTTGGAGGTGCTAGCCTGGCCTGCCGCAGCGTTTTGTCTGAGCGTGTATTTAGTGCTGCTGGTGGCATTATAACAGATAAGCGTATCCGCTTGTCCACTGGCAATGCTGACAGGTTGACTCAGATAAAAATGAACAAGGCCTGGATTGCCCCTGACTTCTCAACTCCACCAGAGGAGAGCTGAGCTGATGATGAACATAAAGGCAATTTCAATCTATAGTTTAAAATATACTCAATCTACTGTAGTGTATTCTCATGCACCACAAAAAGAGTATATGGTTGAATCTTGTTTTCTCCTCCTCCTCCAGATTGTATATATTCCCTCCACTCTATTTTTTTTATAGTATCAGCTCAACTGCAGGCCCTCAACTCAAATTTTTTTTATAAGGTCAGCTAAACAGCATGCACTCGCATATAATGTTTTAGAGCGTCAGCTGTATAGCATGCACTCGCATATATTGTTTTAGAGCATCAGCTCACCTGCAGGTACTCACATATAATGTTTTAGAGCATCAGCTCATCTGCAGACACTCGCATATAATGTTTTAGAGCTTCAAACAAAATTGGTAGTTTCAGCACCAAAGGTATTCTTTACATAAAATCTTCCTTTTATTTGAAATCCATAACATGAAAGTACAGACATGTTTACATGGCAGGCAGCAGTTTACGCATTTCGGACAACCTTGTCCTTAGTCGACTAAGGACAAGGTTGTCTGAAACGTGTAAACTGCTGCCTGCCATGTGAACATGTCTGTACCTTCATGTTATGGATTTTAAATAAAAGGAAGATTTATGCAGAGAATACCTTTGGTGCTGGAACTACCAATTTTTGTTTGAATCTTCACAAATACCTGTCTTTGTTCCTAATCACCGAGGATACATGCATGCCGTCGAGGTGAGCTGGATGCAATCTTTATATAATGTTTTAGAGCATCAGCTCACCTTCAGGCACTAGCATATAATGTTTTAGAGCGTCAGCTCACCAGCGAGCACTTGCATATAATGTTTTAGAGTGTCAGCTAACCAGCAGGCCCTCCCTCTAATGTTTTAGAGGGTCAGCTTAGTAGCAGGACCTCTCCCTAATGTTTTAAAGGGTCACCAGCAGGCCCTCGCTCCAAATGTTTTTGAGGGTCACCAGCAGGCCACCAATCATAATTTTTCAAGGGTGTGTATGATACCCTCCTTTATGTGTACTAAAGGGTGTATTGTAGTGCCGGTTCCTTGTAATTTTTGGCAGCCCTTTTACTTAGTGCATAGGCTTTATGAGTGTAGTAGTTCTACTACCTGAACAATTGTACCACAATGTGAATGAGGCCCTCCTTTATGTAATATACAGGCTGTTTTGGAGTGCCTCTTGCTTGTAATTTTGGCAGCACTTGCACTTTATATACAATTGAGTATACAGGAAGGATAGTTTCCTAACAATTTTTCCTGTGAAATAAAGTTTTTGGGGGTGTTTTGTGCATATTTTTGTGAGTCTGTAAAAGTGGCATACAACTCAGACAACTTGGTTCCCAGCAGAGACCTGGGAGTCCAAGATGCATCCAGACATCGTCCCCATGCTGTTCCCGATCCATTTCAGTGGTGTTTATGTAACTTTCTGACCTTTTTCAATGGACCATGCACCCTCCTCTCTTCAGAGCAGGGGGTGCCTGGTTATCTCACATTGAGTTCCATTATACTCAGGTGCTCGATTGAGCACACGAATATAACAATGTGCTTGGGCCGAACACCCGAATACTTTGGTGCTCGCTCATCACTAGTCATAAGGGTCAAAATGAGAGATAAGGTAAATTACGACTCACTATTTGAGGTGCTTGAAGATTATTAGGAAGGAAAAGTAGGATAAATTTTGTATTAGGTTTGATGAATAAAATATGAGAGGAGTTTAAGATGATAATGGATATAAAAGGTTACTTAGATTAGATTTCCCACCAATTTGGAGTAATGTATATTTAAATGAAATGCAGGAAATTAAACAATAATTTAATTGGGAACAAATAGGTATCTATAACATGAGACATATTTGAAGGAGGGATAATGAAGAAGTTTATCACATTAGTAAGAGAATTTGGGATTCCACAGAGGGATTTTTATAAGTATTGTGGGGAGTCGCTCTGGTAGACAGCGGTGCGGGTGCAGTTTAGAGGCAAAACAAGGAGTCCAGATGGTGCATCAAACAGTGTTTTATTCACACTTGCACGCCATAAAAGAAAAGCAGTCTCTTGGTGACAGTTCACACACAACGGAAATACTGTGGCAAAACAAAAACAGGCCAACACAGGGTCCAGTCACCTTGGGTGGTTTAGGTGCGGGTTCACACCTAGCAGTCGGCTCAGCCGCAGGCGATTCCACCTTCAGGTCGCAGGGAAACACCACCTTGCTGAGCTCCTTCCTCCAGTACAGAGAATTCCTCAGCCCTGTTTGCAGGCTCCAGGATAATCACACCCTCAGACACAGCTGCTGGCTGCGTTATATACCCAGCCCAAAACATGGACTGGACCGTGGGGAGCAGCCACCCACCCTACTCTTTAGCTGCTCCCAGTAAGAGCCGGCCCGGATCGGCTTTGCAGCCATGCTATTTAACAGAGCAGCACTAGCTGCTGCAGACCAAAAACCCGGCTCTTACCTCACCGAGGCCAGCAACCTCGGTGACACGTACCTGCTATCAAATACAACACCTTGCACTCTCTTACACCCCCCTTTGTTCAACCCTGAGGGGTGAACACACGTGAGGCAGTGGACGCGGGACAGGGCATCTGCGTTGCCCTGCAAGCGGCCTGCCCTGTGTTCCACAGAGAATTTGAAATTCTGAAGAGATAGGAACCACCTGGTGACCCGAGCATTCCTCTCCTTGGCCTGACTCATCCATTTGAGGGGAATGGTCGGTCACCAAGCAGAACCTCCTCCTAACAAGTAGTAGCGGAGAGATTCGAGTGCCCACTTGATAGCCAGGCACTCCCTCTCCACTATACTGTATCTGGACTCGGCGGGATTGAGCTTACGGCTCAGGAAGACAACGGGATGTTCTTCCCCGTTGACCTCCTGAGACAGTACCGCACCGAGGCCTACCTCCGGGCGTCGGTCTGTACGACAAACTCCTTGTTGAAGTCGGGTGTCACCAAAACCGGGGGACCCACACAGGGCCGACTTCAACGCGGCGAAGCCTCCTCCGCCTTCTCACTCCAGCTAACCCTCCCAGACTTTCGCCCCTTCAACAGGTCTGTCAACGGCGCTGCTATTGTGGCAAAGTGGGGCACAAACCTCATGTAGTAACCTACAATCCCCAGGAACGACTTTACCTGCCTGGTGGTGACCGGTCGGGGCCAGTTACGAATGGCCTCTACCTTGGTTACCTGAGGTTTGATGACTCCCGCCCAATTACATATCCCAGATATTTTGTCTCCTCTAACCCTATGGAGCACTTCTTTGGGTTAGCGGTCAGTCCGGCTTTCCTCAGGGCATCCACTACCGCCTGCACCTTGGGTAAATGGCTTTCCCAGTCGGTGCTGTGGATGACTACATCATCTAAGTAGGCCGAGGCGTACCGGCGATGTGAGTCGCAGCACTATGTCCATTAACCTTTGGAAAGTGGCGGGGGCGCCATGCAGGCCAAAGGGTAACACCTTGTAGTGATACAGGCCCTGCGGGGTAACAAATGCGGTTTTTCCTTAGCCGACTCCGTTAAGGGTACCTGCCAGTACCCTTTGGTGAGGTCTAGCACAGAAAAATAACGGGCTTGCCCTAAACTCTCAACAAGCTCGTCTACCCGGGGCATGGGATACGCATCAAACTTGGACACTTCATTTAACTTGCGAAAATCGTTGCAGAACCGCAGCGTCCCATCCGGCTTAGGTGTTAGGACTATAGGACTGGCCCACTCACTCTTCGACTCCTCAATGACATCGAGCTTCAGCATTAACTGTACTTCCTCCGTGATGGCCCGTCGCCGAGCCTCGGGTACCCGGTATGGTTTTAACCGGATCTTGGCCTGAGGCTCAGTGGCGATGTCATGTTGGATGAGAGGCGTGCGGCCAGGGAGGTCCGAGAACACATCCGTGTTCCGACTGATGAACTCCTGACTTCCTGAACTTGTTTGGAAGACAGGCTGTCTGCAATTTTACCGTGGTTACTGCTTCACAGGCCTCGAACTGTGGGGCTGGACACTTTTCACCTAGAAGCCCTGGCCGGGGCTGTGGTCGTCGGCCGTGTCCCTATCTTTCCAAGGCTTAAGTAAATTCACGTGGTACACCTGCTCCCGGCTTGCGCCGCCTGGCTGGTGTACTTTGTAATTACTTCCCCTACCTTCTCGATCACCTCATAGGGGCCCTGCCACCTAGCTAGGAATTTGCTGTCAGGGTGGGTACCAGAACCAACACTCGATCTCCCGGATTGAAGCCCCGTACCCGAGCCTGACGATTATACACCCTACTCTGGGCTTGTTGTGCTGCCTCCATATGCTCCCGGACCAGCGGCAACACCCTTTCTATCCGTTCCTGCATCTGGGTGACATACTCAATGACACTTTTGTGGGGGACAGGCTGTTGTTCCCATGCTTCCTTGGCGATATCCAACAGGCCCCGAGGGTGTCTGCCATAAAGCAGTTCGAAGGGCGAGAACCCAGTAGAGGCCTGGGGTACCTCTCGCACTGCGAACATGAGATAGGGCAGAAGCAGATCCCAGTCCTTCCCATCTCTAGACACCACCCTCTTTAACATATTTTTAGAATTTGGTTAAACCTCTCAACCAGACCGTCTGTTTGCGGATGGTAAGCGGACGTCCGTAGCTGCTTTATACGCAACAATTTACACAGTTCCCTCATTACTTTGGACATAAAAGGGGTCCCTTGGTCTGTCAGAACCTCTTTTGGCAGGCCCACACGGAAAACATCTCCATTAACTCTTTGGCAATGAGCTTAGCTGAGGTATGTCGCAGAGGCACCGCCTCCGGATACAGTGGCATAGTCGAGAACTACCAGAATGTGTTGGTGGCCCCTGGCGAACTTTGGTACAGGCCCAATTAAATCCATAGCGATTCGCTCGAACGGTACTTCAATAATTGGCAGAGGTACCAGAGGACTACGGAAATGTGGCTGGGGGCTAGTTATCTGACAGGTCGGACAGGACTTACAATAATTCTCTACCTCCTTGAACACACTGGGCCAATAAAACCGCTGCAGTATGCGGTCCTGGGTTTTCTGCCACCCCAGGTGTCCCCCAAGAACATGTTGGTGGGCAAGCTCCATGACAAGCTTGCGATACGCTGTGGGCACCACCAACTGTTCAACAGGTTCACCTCGGTTTGGTTCACCCTATACAACATATCCTGCAGAACAATAAATCGTGGGAACATTAATTCAGCCCCTGGTTTCTGGGGTTTACCATCAATTTCCAGCACATTCTCCCAGGCCCTGGTTAGGGTTTGGTCCCGGTGTTGTGCGGTCCCAAAATTTTCCCGGAGACATTGAGGTCTGCCAACTCAGGCCCGGTGGCAAGTCCTCCGTGTCTCCCACCATTACACTCAGTGGGGTTGTCTCCCCCACTACCGCTGCAGCAGTGGTCACCCCTACCGCTGGCCCCTCAGACTCGGGCTCCCAGGGTTCTGGCCTTCCAGGGTATCAGGCCACTCTGCTAGGAGTTACCCCTGTCTCAGGGCTATTAGTCACTTTCATCTCAGGCCACAGTGACGGAAAACCAGGAAGTCTCTCCCAATTATTAGTTCATAGGGCAGCTTTGTGGAGATCGCCACTTCACAAGTCCAGGTGCCGGCCGCCGTGGATAGAGACATTACAGCCGTGGGATAGTCCTTTAAGTCTCCGTGTATACACACCACACCAACTTTCCGGCCCGTATACTGGGTGGGCTGTACCAGGGCAGCACTTACCAGGGTTACCAGGCTCCCTGAGTCCAACAGCGCCACTGCCAGGTTATCCCCGATTTGCACCTGGCACAGATGTCGGTGTCTATTGTCTCGGGGTGCCGGTCGCACACAGTCTCCGGGCATACAGGGAAGCCCGGTACCCATAATTAGTCTCCATGGGTTCCCCCACTGTGGACAGTCGGCCCTTACGTGGCCAGGCTCGTGACACCGCCAGCAGACTACTGGGGAGGGATCTGCAAGGGTACATCCCGGGCGGGTTTGGCCGGCCGCCCGGGACTGGGGTGGAGGTTTCCGGGGTTTGACTGGCCTCCTCCCAAAGAACCCCCTGCAGGTTTCTGGTGGCCTCATATCGCTCCACCAGGTCGACCATCTCAAGGGCATTGGTGGGGGATACCTGGCCGATCCAGTGCTGGAGAGGGTAAGGCAAAGACCTCCAGAATACATCTGCTAACAGACGGTCGAGCATAGCAGTGGGAGTCAGTATGTCTGGCTGCAGCCATTTTGCAACCGATGTAGCAGGTCATAGTATTGTGGTCTGGCGGGTTCAGCCGGGTTAAATTCCCACTGATGCACCCGCTGGGCCGGACCAAAACATTCACCCCCAGTCTTGCTAGAATCTCACCTTTCACGGTCGGGTAGTCAGCTGCCTGGACATCTGCCAAATCGAAAAAAACTTGCTGGGGTCCGGCTGCCAGGAGCAGAGCAACCACCTCGGCCCACTGGTCACGGGGTAACTTTTCCCTCACGGCGACCTTCTCAAAGACGGCTAGGTATGTCTCCACGTCGTCTGCGGGGTCATCTTTGGGATCGCCGCACGGACCGCTTTCCGGGCATCATGGGCGTGGTGGGGCGCTCCTGCCGCCTGTAAGGCCATCACCTGCTGTAGTAGTAGCTGGTTGGTCTCCTGCTGCTGCTTGTTGGCCTCCCGCTGCTGCAAGTTAGCCTCCACAAGGGCTTTTACAACCGCCTCCATTTTGTCCGGGAACCCAGGCTGCAACTTTGCCGGCCTAATATAGGACATACACTTTTACTCAGCAAACAAAGTTCGGCGTTCACGCCAGCCTCACTGCGCATGCCCGCATCCGACACCAAATGTGGGGAGTCGCTCTGGTAGACAGCGGTGCGGGTGCAGTTTAGAGGCAAAACAAAGAGTCAGATGGTGCATCAAACAGTGTTTTATTCACACTTGCACGCCATAAAAGAAAAGCAGTCTCTTGGTGACAGTTCACACACAGCGGAAATACTGTGGCAAAACAAAAACAGGCCAACACAGGGTCCAGTCACCTTGGGTGGTTTAGGTGCGGGTTCACACCTAGCAGTCGGCTCAGCCGCAGGCGATTCCACCTTCAGGTCGCAGGGAAACACCACCTTGCTGAGCTCCTTCCTCCAGGACAGAGAATTCCTCAGCCCTGTTTGCAGGCTCCAGGATAATCACACCCTCAGACACAGCTGCTGGCTGCGTTATATACCCAGCCCAAAACATGGACTGGACCGTGGGGAGCAGCCACCCACCCTACTCTTTAGCTGCTCCCAGTAAGAGCCGGCCCGGATCGGCTTTGCAGCCATGCTATTTAACAGAGCAGCACTAGCTGCTGCAGACCAAAAACCCGGCTCTTACCTCACCGAGGCCAGCAACCTCGGTGACACGTACCTGCTATCAAATACAACACCTTGCACTCTCTTACAGTATTTTCAGCTTAGGAGTGCGATAGGTTCATCACCTACCTCAAACAGGTACAGTAAGGATGTAAACAAAAGAAGGGGTTGCAGCTCTCACCTGTTGAAAATAACGACCATCCAACAAGCGAGCACGGACTATGCACCTGACGGCAGCTAAGCAAAAGAAGGAAAAAGTCCAGCTCCAGCAGTGGATGGGATAGAATTCAATTCGATCTTTATTGAAGCGATTAAAATCTTCAAGTCATATTGACATAATTCATGCCAGTATTGCCAAAGCGTTTGGACCAGATAATATGTACAGTCCTTCCTCATGACAGACATAGTAAGGTTTGTGAGGATATCACACTGATATACCCTCCCCATCAGGTAACACCTGTGTATGGGAGGAGGGCACAGCAGATTAACCCTACCCTCAATCACTCACTGATACAAAAAGGCAAATCAAATTTAAAAAGAACACAAAAATGTATGATACATATAAAAAGACATTATAAAAAAAGCTGCAATAATCCAAAGGCATGTAAACATTGCATGATCAAAATATTACCATAATTGGTGCAGATAGATGTTGCACTGATTTTACCGACCACCAGGGGCAAACACAAGGGAAAAAGAAAGATCCTCTCAATATTGCAGTATAAGGTCAGGCGCTTGTTCAGACCATGTGGTTGTCTGGTTCCTAATTTGAAGATCCAGAAAACCTCCTGATGAGGAATTTCCTCTTGTGTGATCTTCCCCTCTCAGTGGTAATGAGATTCTTTCAACACCTTGAGCTCGCAGATGCAATATATTCCCTACATGGACAATCGCAACATGCGAACTTACCGCTGATACAAAATATTACCATAATTGGTGCATATAAATATTGTATTGGTTCCACCGAGCACCAGGGGCAAACACAAGGGGAAAAGAAAAATCCTCTCAATATTGCAGTATAAGGTCCAAGCGCTTGTTCAGACCATGCAGTTGTCTGGTTCTAAATTTGAAGATCCAGAAAACCTCCCTGTTGAGGGAGTAAGGATTTAAGGAGCTGATGCAGAATAGGAAAGGCAGGGGAACATTATCTAGAGAATACAAACTGATTTTGAGGGCAAACAATAATAATATTAAGAAGTGCTATCAAGGGAAAATGAGAAAGGAAAGTTTATAAAGTATGGTGGATATAGTTAGTAGCCCTGCAAGACTGTACTTTAAGGCAGGCATGTCCAAACTCTGGCCCTACAGGTGTTGCAGAACTACAACTCCCATCATGCTCTTCTGTAGGTTGATAGCTGTAGGTTGTCCAGGAATGATGGGAGTTGTAGTTTTGCAACATCTGGAGGGCCGGAGTTTGGACATGCCCGGCTTTAAAGGGTTTCTGTCATCACGTTTTGACATTATAAGCTGTCTGACATTAGCTATGTGCTAATGTCAGAGCAACGATAATGTCTTTTTATAAAAATCCGATTTATATTCAGGCTAAAAAGCGTACTTTTATAATATGTAAATTGGCCTCTAGGAGCAGGGGGCATTGCCCTGCTCCTAGAAGCTCCGTGCGGCAAGTGCCGGAGGATCGCTGCCCGGCACTGTCACTCAAAGTAAGAAGGGCGTGCCAGCAGGTTGCCACACGGAGCTTCTAGGAGCAGGGCAGCGCCCCCTGCTCTAGAACTGAGTACATGTTATAAAAGTACGTTTAACCTGAATATAAATCGGACCTTATAAAAGACATTATCAAGCTTCTCTGACATTAGCACACAGCTAATGTCAGAGCAGCTACTAATGTCAAACGTGATGACAGAAAACCACTGAAGCATCACACAGAGTTACCCAGTTCTTACTGCTACATAGATAATTCATACATCATTCGCCAGTGCAGTTAAAAACAATGGGGCTAATAGAGACAGATGAATTCACAAGGTGTAAAGAAAGAACATGTAGGGTTGATACATTTTCTTATGGAGATGCCTTAAACTGTTCAGATCTTGGTCTGAGATAATGCTTTCAATTAATAAAATATTTGACCCTCAATTAGACAAGGATCCAATCATATGTATAGTTGTGAGGCCTGACGCACTTGGGTATGCAAAATCAAAAGAGAATTGTAATAGGGAAGTTGTTGTTCCAAGCTAGATTACTGATGTTAAAAAATGGAAAGTAGAAAACCTCCTTCATATTTGGAATGGAAAAAAGCGGTTGGAAAGTATGGTTAAAAAGAGAGTTATATATCATAATAAGGGGAAGAGGATTTTTTAATTGCACTAGAAACCTTAGATTAATCAAAAGTAGTTATTTTTAAAGATTTTTTCTTTTTCTCTCCTATTTGGCTTCTCTACCTTGGAGGGTGGTTGGGGAGGGGGAAGGGTTTTGGAAATAATGTATATAATTATTTGGACTTATTTGTACAACTTTACCGAGGGAATCACAGTTATTTTTTTTTACTTATGTTGGTTTTATAATGGAATTATTTAAATAAAATAAAAAAACTATCCAAATAATATATTTCGTGCAAACTAATGACGACACAGGCACAATATTCTGGTGCAGAAGAAACATTTCTTAATATATCTGCCCAAGTGTGTTTACTGAACCATTGAACACATGGAACATCCTTAAATAATGGTCTACAGAAGTATAGTGATAAAGTAAGAAATAAAAAAATAAATGTTAATTACCAGTCAGTAGTGAGCTAGAAAAACAGAAACAGGTCAAGAAATTGGTTGGGTCAGACAGGCGGGAGAGGACAGCACCGCACAGAGATAATGGCTAATGCAGTTTGGAATTGGCACTATAGATTTTAAAATGAGAGAAGTATCAGCTTAGATAAAGTTAACAGCAGAATATGGGTATATACCTCTGGATTACAGTACTTGTACTGTGTTGAAATATAAAGCTGAAGCTGTACTTGATAAACTTGCATCTTTCCAGTAATTTAGTAATTACAGTAAGTGATGACTAATAGAATTGCTGGTGCTTACATTAGATGAATTATCCAAGTTAATCTCACTTTGGGTCTTAGGGTCACTCCTGCTTTAATATACATTTGTTCTTTTCAGGTCATCCCTGAATTTTAATGGATACTGTACATCATTCTGAGATAAGAAATGTTAGACCTTAGAGCAAGATGAAAGATGGAAAGATGAACAGAAAGATGAAGGAAAGAAAAAGTATTTGCCTAAACCAAGGTTAATGAAAATTTTCGAATGATTCCAATTATATAATACCTCATATCTATGTGTAAGTACCAGTAGAAGTTAAAAGTTTCAAAGTGTTCTTTAGCAATGCACATTCTAGCCATGCCACGCTGTTTTCTTTGCATCCCCTTATTGAAGATATTATCTGCACTGCATGATATCAGGAACGGAATTCAGTTACTTTCTCTTGTTTATGCTAAATAGTTGTTGTGAATCTCCAATGGAACAAAATAGTCTTTTGAACAGTATTATGAAGTGTGAACTGAAGATTGTCTGTGACTGATTACCCTTATGGGATATGCATAAGCAGATATGCTTAAAATCACACTATAATGCATCTAGCTGACTTAGGAGTTACCACACAACATAAAACATATGGCAACCTTTTTACAAAATCTGGAACGCAAAGTAAAGAATTTGGATCTGATCCAATGACAAAATAGCCATGAAAACTTGTACCCTTAAGTAGCACAATAAAGTTAGTATTATACATTAAGATCTTCAAAGACAGAGAATGGAAAATCCCAACAAAATATTTAGAATTTTTTATTTGTTTTACAATATACATTTTTTTTGTATAACTTTTTGGCAGTGATCCATAGGAAAAGATAGTTTTATGTCAAAATAAAATCCCCACAGTGTGATAATATACATTAGTTGCGCAACCAAACATGGTATAACTTTCAATTGTCTAAAGCAGCTTGTAAGAGGGGCTCACAAGAAGACACAGGTGGCATGTGTCCCTTATATATGCAGTCCGTAATATGGTTGGGGATTTCAACTGCTACAAGAGTTCACACCAGGTCATGGAACACAAAGTGAGTTGCTACTCTGTGCCACAGACTGTCCCATGTATGTGCCATTCACAGAGTTACCCTCGTTATTTTGATGGAAACCAATCTCTGTCTGCATGAGTCATCATGGCCACTACAATTCATGGAGCTTCCTACATGCTCATTGCTTCATTTCTGTGCTGAAACCAGAGAATAGTCCAGGTCCAAGGAAGCAATAACATTTAGAGTCCACACAATTGAAGATACCATCTCTTTAAAGACCCCACAGGTATTCACTTAAGTTGCAATATAATCTCCACACAACTAGACACTTCTAGACATACTGGGGGTTTACACAAAAGGGTCACTTTCAGTCACTCCTGAAGGCCTCTCTCTCTTTCTGAAAATCCAAGAGTCTTTTTCCAACTCCCCAGATAGGTGTCTTCTCTATCTGCTAACCTCCTTTGTGTATAATAGCAGAACCCCAAAAAGTGGCAGAATTTAGTTTTTTTTACCCCATCCTCTTCAAGTTATGTAATACATTAAAACCCAAACACAACAATAGCTGATCTCAGGGAAACCAGCTACAAAAAACACCGCGGAGCATCACTTAAGAGTCTCAACACAGCAATCCAAAGTGCAAAGCTCCCTGGGAAACAGGAATATGCAAAATAAATGGGGAGCCCCAGTTATGGGTCTTCAACTCAATGAAAGCCAGATATCCCTTAAAGGAAGGAAAACCGAGCAAAGGGGTGTCTCCATTACAGAGATCACCAAATCCACCATATTAAGTGGCCCCTAAGTCAAGATCCCGCTTTTTTGCAAGCTTTAAGGATGTGACAGGGAAAACCTAAGCCAGGTATCCATCCACAGACAGCTGTTTCAGGGTGTTGCCCCTCATCAGTGTGGAGTAGGATTCTGGCTAACCGGGAGCAATGCCTCGGAGACTACTCAAACACAACAATAGCTGATCTCAGGAAGACCAGCTACAAAAAACACTGCGGAGCCTCATTTAAGAGTCTCAATACAGCAATCCAAAGTGCAAAGCTCCCTGGGAAACAGGAATATGCAAAATAAATGTGGAGCCCCAGTTATGGGTCTACAACACAATGAAAGCCAGATATCTCTCAAAGGAAGGAAAACCGAGTAAAGGGGTGTCTCCATTACAGAGATCACCAAATCCACCATATTAAGTGGCCCCTATGTCAAGATCCCGCTTTTTACAAGCTTTAAGGATGTGACGGGGAAAACCTAAGCCAGGTATCCATCCACAGACAGCTGTTTAAGGGTGTTGCCCCTCATCAGTGTGAAGTAGGATTCTGGCTAACCAGGAGCAATGCCTCGGAGACTACTCAAACACAACAATAGCTGATCTCAGGGAGACCAGCTACAAAAAACACAGCGGAGCCTCACTTAAGAGTCTCAACACAGCAATCCAAAGTGCAAAGCTCCCTGGGAAACAGGAATATGCAAAATAAATGTGGAGCCCCAGTTATGGGTCTACAACACATGTTATGTAATACATTATAAATATAAATAGACAGATGGGTATGCATTGCAGCAAGTAATAAAGGTTGTATTGCACATATTCCATCCAATTAGAACATGTGGGTACTTCACACACCAGTCCATTATTTTTTTATCTATGAGGTGGGCTACATCAACATTTAGAAAATACAGTACACTTCAATGGCCAAAGCATCTATCATAATGGAAGATATTTCAGAAGCCACAGTCTGTAGATAACTGCTAGTGTTCAGTGAATTGAGCTTCGGATCATAGATGTAAATGTATGGGCTCCGTTGAGTTAAAATTAGTTATTACCGATGTCTTGCGGGACATTGGTGAATTACTTCAGCATTAGATTTTTAAACTTGAAAACCATTTTAAAAAAGGAATCCGAAGTCTGCTTCTGTAGCGGCTGGTACCTCATTACCGAAGCTGACTTCAGTTCCAAGTTTTAAAATGGCTTTTAAGTTCAAAAAAACAAATCCCGAAGTTATTTACTGAAGTTCTGCAAGACTTCGGTGATAATGAATTCTCTCACCGGAGAATCTCCGTACAGCATTCAAACAAAGTTTTGAGTGAATTGAGTTCTGTGTTACTTATGAATTGCATAGCAATAAAAAACCTGACAAGGAATTAAACAACTGGAAGGGCTCAGTTTACTTGCAGTCAGGGGAGTAGTTACAGGGGGTGCAGAGGTAGCAGTCACTACCGTGCCCAGGAGCGTGAGGCGGACCAAAGACCCTTTCCCCAAAGACACCGGTATTATAGAATGTTCATGCTGGTTAAATTACATCTGATGTATAAAAATATGCATGCAATTGATTTCAAAGCTTTCTGGGGCCTTTATTAGTGTCAATGGGTACTGTAAATGTGTTATTGGAGCTCAGGGTGTATTATCAATCTATTCTGTTCCAGAGTTCACATACAGTACTATACACGCAAGGAAGTTTTTTTATCATAGGAGTATATTGCACTATGGACAAATAACTTCACTCTTAGGCCCTATTCAGACAACCACATGGCCACCGTGCTCAAAGCCCGTGTGAACTCAGTGCTGCGGTGTGGACCCATTTACTAGAATGGCTCCACGATCTGCAACATATTGCAAAAGATAGGACATGTTCTATTTTTTGCGGTGCAGAGGCATGGACCCAGAAGGACATGCCGTACCTTTTGCCATATTCAAGTCAATGGGTCCACAGCTCAGCACGGAGTTCACATGGTCATTGACTGTGTTTTACAGACATGTTGTTTACGGTCCATAACATTGCACGGTGGTCATAAAGTTGTCTGAATGGGGCCTTGACATAAGGAATACCTGTGTATTTCTAACTAGGTTGATGTTCTTTTAGTTTGAAACATTTTAAACAATGTATTGGCAGATCTAGAGATAAAAATGCTCAACTGTTGAGTCAGTGCCGGCGCCAGCACCAGGCACACCCGGACAAGTGTCGGGCCTACTGTTTCTTAGGGGGCTCACTCATTTCCCTTTGATAAAATTTTGACATACGCTGATGCCATCTCACAGGATCACCAGTCCTCCGGAGCGTCAGTGTTCATGAGTAGAGATGAGCGAACACATGGAAGTTCGGGTTCGGGAAGTTCGGCCGAACTTCCATAAAATGTTCGGGTTCGGGATCAGAACTCGACCCGAACTTTATCCCGAACCCGAACCCCATTGAAGTCAATGGAGACCTGAACTTTTAGGCCTCAAAAAGGCTGTAAAATAGTCCAGGAACGGGCTAGAGGGCTGCCAAAGGCAGCAAAATGTAGGCAAATCCCCTGCAAACAAATGTGGATAGGAAAATGAATTAAAATAAAATAAAATAAATAAAATTTAACCAATATCAATTGGAGAGAGGTCCCACTGCAAGGAATCATGCGTCATATCACCCAACACTGGAGAAGGCCACTTTCAGTTATTTTGGCCCAACACCCAGACAGAGGAGAGAGGTCCCACAGCAAGGAATCATGCGTCATATCACCCACCACCAGAGAAGGCCACTCTCAGTTATTTCAGCCCAGCACCCAGACAGAGGAGAGAGGTCCCACAGCAAGGAATCATACGTCATATCAACCACCACCGGAGAAGGCCACTCTCAGTTATTTTGGCCCCACCACCCAGACAGAGGAGAGGTTCATTCAACTTTGGGTTGCACCGCAAGATCATGGTAAAGTTATAAAAATGAGGATTCAATAAAAAAGTGCCCGGAGTACAAGAATACATGGTTGAGGGGAGGCAGTTATAAATGTCTATCCTGCACGAGGGAGGCACAGGTCCTGTGGGATCCATGCCTGGTTAATTTTTATGAATGTCAGCTTGTCCATGTTGGCTGTGGACAGGCGGCTTCGTTTGTCAGTAATGACGCCCCTGCCGTGCTGAATACACGTTCAGACAAAACGCTGGCCGCCGGGCAGGCTAGCACCTCCAAGGCATAAAATGCTAACTCTGGCCACGTGGACAATTTGGAGACCCAGAAGTTGAATGGGGCCGAACCATCAGTCAGTACGTGGAGGGGTTTGCAGACGTACTGTTCAACCATGTTAGTGAAATGCTGCCTCCTGCTAACACGTTCCGTATCAGGTGGTGGTGCAGTTAGCTGTGGCATGGAGACAAAACTTTCCACATTTCTGCCATGCTAACCCTGCCCTCAGAGGAGCTTGCCGTGACACGTGACACAGCTGCGTTGGCGACCTCTTGCTCCTCTTCTGCCTTCGCCTTGGGCTTCCACCTGTTCCCCTGTGACATTTGGGAATGCTCTCAGGAGCGCATCTACCAGCGTGCGCTTGTACTCGCGCATTTTCCTATCACACTCCAGTGCAGGAAGTAAGGTGGGCACACTGTCTTTGTACCGGGGATCCAGCAGGGTGGCAACCCAGTAGTCAGCACATCGTTAAAATGTGGGCAACTCTGCTGTCGTTGCGCAGGCACTGCAGCATGTAGTTGCTCATGTGTGCCAGGCTCCCCAGAGGCAAGGACAAGCTGTCCTCTGAGGGAGGCGTCATCATCGTTCTCCTTATCCCCCAGCCACGCACCAGTGATGGGCCTGAGCTGTGTCGGGTGCCACCCCGCTGTGAACCTGCTTCATCCTCATCCTCCTCCACCTCCTCCTCCTCGTCCTCCAGTAGTGGGCCCTGGCTGGCCACATTTGTACCTGGCCTCTGCTGTTGCAAAAAACCTCCCTCTGAGCCACTTCTAACAGACTGGCCTGAAAGTGCTAAAAATGACAACTCATCCTCCTCCTCCTCCTCCTCCTGGGCCACCTCCTCTTCCATCATCGCCCTAAGCGTTTTCTCAAGGAGACATAGAAGTGGTATTGTAACGCTGATAAAGGTGTCATCGCCACTGGCCATGTTGGTGGAGTACTCGAAACAGCGCAACAGGGCACACAGGTCTCGAATGGAGGCCCAATCATTGGAGGTGAAGTGGTGCTGTTCCGTGAGTGCGACTGACGCGTGCGTGCTGCAGCTGAAACTCCACTATGGCCTGCTGCTGCTCGCACAGTCTCTCCAGCATGTGCAAGGTGGAGTTCCACCTGGTGGGCACGTTGCATATGAGGCAGTGAGCGGGAAGGCCAAAGTTCCGCTGTAGCGCCAGACAGGCGAGCAGCGGCAGGATGTGAACGCCGGAGCGCGCACAGGCGGCCCGCACTTATGCAGCAGCTCTGACATGTCGGGGTAGTTGTGAATGTACTTCTGCACCACCAAATTCAGCACATGCGCCAGGCAAGGGATGTGCGTCAAACCGAGTAGTCCCAGAGCTGCGACGAGATTTCGCCCATTATCGCACACCACCAGGCCGGGCTTGAGGCCCACCGGCAGAAACCACTCGTCGTTCTGTTGTTCAATACCCCGCCACAACTCCTGGGCGGTGTGGGGCCTGTCCCCCAAACATATGAGTTTCAGAATGGCCTGCTGACGTTTACCCTGGGCTGTGCTGAAGTTGGTGGTGAAGGTGTGTGGCTGACTGGATGAGCTGGTGGAAGCAGAGGAGGAGGAAGCCAAGTAGGAGGAGGAGGCTACAGGAGGCAAAGAATGATGCCCTGCGATCCTTGGCGGCGGAAGGACGTGCGCCAAGGAACTCTCCGCCTGCGGCCCAGCCGCCACTACATTTACCCAGTGTGCAGTTAGGGAGATATAGCGTCCCTGGCCCTGCTTACTGGTCCACGTATCTGTGGTTAGGTGGACCTTGCCACAGATGGCGCTGCGCAGTGCACACTTGATTTTATTGGATACTTGGTTGTGCAGGGAAGGCACGGCTGTCTTAGAGAAGTAGTGGCGGCTGGGAACAACATACTGTTGGACAGCCATGGACATCAGCTGTTTGAAGCTGTCTGTGTCCATCAGCCTGAATGACAGCATTTCAAAGGCCAGTAGTTTAGAAATGCTGTCATTCAGGCCCAGGGCTCGAGGGTGGCTAGGTGGGAATTTACGCTTTCTCTCCAAGGTTTGTGAGATGGGGAGCTGAACGCTGCCGTGTGACATGGTGGAGATGCTTGGTGAAGCAGGTGGTGTTGTCGGTGGCACATCCTCTGTTTGGTGGGCGGCAGGTGAAAAATTACTCCCGAGGCGGAGGAAGAGGCCGAGGCAGCAGCAGAAGAGGGAGCAGGGGAGCCAGAGTGAGTTCCTTGCTTTTAAGGTGTTTACTCCACTACAGTTCATGCTTTGCATGTAGATGCCTGGTCATGCAGGTTGTGCTAAGGTTCGAACATTAATGCCTCGCTTCAGGATCTGATGGCACAGCGTGCAAACCACTCGGGTCTTGTCGTCAGCACATTGTTTAAAGAAATGCCATGCCAGGGAACTCCTTGAAGCTGCCTTTGGGGTGCTCGGTCCCTGGTGGCGGTGGCCAGTAGCAGGCGAACTCTCTTGGAGGCGGCTGTTCTGCTTTTGCCCCCTGCTCTCTCTTTTGCTACGCTGTTGGCTCGGTCTCACCACTGCCTCTTCCTCTGAACTATGAAAGTCAGTGGCACGACCTTCATTCCATGTGGGGTCTAGGACCTCATCGTCCCCTGCATCGTCTTCCACACAGTCTTCCTCCCTGACCTCCTGTTCGGTCTGCACACTGCAGAAAGACGCAGCAGTTGGAACCTGTGTTTCGTCATCATCAGAGACGTGCGGACTCCGATGAGGTGGTATTCCCATGTCCTCATCATCATGAAACATCAGTGGTTGTGCATCAGTGCATTCTATGTCTTCCACCACTGGGGAAGGGCTAGGTGGATTCCCTTGGGAAACACTGCCAGCAGAGTCTTCAAACTGCATAAGAGACTGCTGCATAACTTGAGGCTCAGACAGTTTCCCTGATATGCATGGGGGTGATGCGACAGACTAATGGGCTTGGTTTTCAGGTGCCATCTGTGCGCTTTCTGCAGAAGACTGGGTGGTAGATAATGTTGTGAACATGCTGGATCCACTGTCGGCCACCCAATTGACTAGCGCCTGTACCTGCTCAGGCCTTACCATCCTTTCAACGGCATTGGGCCCCACCAAATATCGCTGTAAATTCTGGCGTGTACTGGAACCTGAGGTAGTTGGTTCACTAGGACGTGTGGCTGTGGCAGAATGGCCACGTCCTCTCCCAGCACCAGAGTGTCCACTAACACCACCACGACCGCGTCCGCGTCCCTTAATAGATGTTTTCCTCATTGTTACCGTTCACCAATAAGGAAAAAAATATTTGGCCCAATGTATTGATTTCAAATTCAGGCCTTTTTTACAGGCACCTACCACTATCTGCCTATTTGTTTAGCGTATTACACTAATCCAGGCACAGCAGTAACTACTGATTTAGGGAATATCTCTCTTAGGGCTAGTATTTTGGCCCTGGATGAAAGGTATCCTTGTATGGACAGATTTAAAGTTGGCCTGCAATAGCTCGAACACCAGATTCAGGGTATTGCTATTTTGGCAATTGAATTTCACCCCAGAACAAAATATATGTTTTTGCGGACACTATGAAACTTGGCCTGCAACAGCTGGGACACCAGATTCAGGGTATTGCTATTTTGGCAATTGAATTACACCCCAGAACAAAATATATGTTTTGGCGGACACTATTATACTTTGCCAGCCAGTGCTGGGACACCAGATTCAGAGTATTGCAAGTTTGGCAATTGAATTTCACCCCAGAACAAAATATTTGTTTTGGCGGACACTATTATACTGTCCCAGCCAGTGCTGGGACACCAGATTCAGGGTTTTGCTATTTTGGCAATTGAATTACACCCCACAACAAAATATATGTTTTGGCGGACACTATTATACTTTGCCAACCAGTGCTGGGACACCAGATTCAGGGTATTGCTATTTTGGCAAGTGAATTTCACCCCAGAACAAAATATATGTTTTGGCGGACACTATGAAACTTGGCCTGCAACAGCTCGAACACCAGATTCAGTGTTTTACCATTTAATATGTGCGGGTGACTTGCATTATTCCTTCCCATGTGCATAACTTTACATTTGTCAGTGATAAACATCATCTGTAGTGTTGAGCGAACAGTTCGAGCATAGTTCAGGTTCGTACCGAATTTTGGGGTGTCCGAGACACGGACCCGAACCCGGACATTTTCAAAAAGTTCGGGTTCGGGTTCATTGTTCCGCGATACTTCAACTTTCTGAAGGGCTGCACAGCAGCTAATCAGCTAGCGTTTTACTTCTTGCCCTAAGAGCCCATAATGGCATGGCTGTGATTGGCCAAGTGCAGCATGTGACCCAGCCTCTATTTAAGCTGGAGTCACGTAGTGCCGCACGTCACACTGCTCTGATTAGTGTAGGGAGAGGACGCAGCTTCTGCGAGGCGAGATTAGGCAGGGAAAAGTCAGCAACTGCACCTAATTAACGGATTGATCTACAGCTGTGAATGATTGAACTTCTGCTAGTTACTTGCTCACTGGTTTTTAAGCTGCACAGAGCGTTTTTTGTCACTTATTTTCTGGGTTGATCGGCGGCCATTTTGTGACTTGTGGTGCACCAGAAGAAGCTGCCACCAAGTCCATCAATCCATCAATACTAGTTTTTTTTTGCTATATCCTACATCAGGGGCTTGGCTGTGCTAATTGTCACCCCTAGAAACTCAGGATAGCAATTTCTATATTTTATTAAGGGGTTAAATACAATTGCCCAAATACCAATCCCCTAAATCTGGTGTTCCAGCTTTGGCTAGCCAAGTATAATACTGACTGCTGTCTGGCAAAGGATAGATTATTTTCTGTGGTGAAATTCAATTGCCAAAATAGCAATACCATAAATCAGTGGTTTCAGCTGTGTCTGGCCAAGTTTCATAGTGTCCTGCATATTATATATTTTTGTTCTGGGGTGAAATTCAATTACCAAAATAGCAATACCATAAATCTGGTGTAACAGCTGTGGCTGGCAAACTATAATAGTGTCCACAAAAACATATATTTTGTTCTGGGGTGAAATTCAATTGCCAAAATAGCAATACATAAATCAGTGGTTTCAGCTGTGGCTGGCCAAGTTTCATAGTGTCCTGCAAATTATAGATTTTGTTCTGGGGTGAAATTCAATTGCCAAAATAGCAATACCATAAATCAGTGGTTTCAGCTGTGGCTGGCAAAGTATAATAGTGTCCGCCAAAACATATATTTTGTTCTAGGGTGTAATTCAATTGCCAAAATAGCAATACCCTGAATCTGGTGTCCCAGCATTGGCTGGCAAAGTATAACAGTGTCCGACAAAACATATATTTTGTTCTGGGGTGTAATTCAATTGCCAAAATAGCAATACCCTGAATCTGATGTCCCAGGTGTTGCAGGCCAAGTTTCATAGTGTCCGCAAAAACATATATTTTGTTCTGGGGTGAAAATCAATTGCCAAAATAGCAATACCCTGAATCTGGTGTTAGAGCTGTTGCAGGCCAAGTGTAAATCTGTCCATAAAAGGATACCTTTCATCCAGGGCCTAAATACTAGCCCTAAAAGAGATATTCCCTAAATCAGTGGATACTGCTGTGCCTGAGTTTAGTGTAATACGCTACATAAACAAATAGGCAGATAGTGTTAGGTGCCTGTAAAAATAGGCCTGAATTTGAAATCAATACATTGGGCCAAATATTTTTTTCCTTATTGTGGTGCTTGGTGAATGGTAACAATGAGGAAAACATCTAGTAAAGGGACACGGACGCGGTCGTGGTGGTGTTAGTGGACCCTCTGGTGCTGGGAGAGGACGTGGCCATTCTGCCACAGCCACACGTCCTAGTGAACCAACTACCTCAGGTTCCAGTACCCGCCAGAATTTACAGCGATATTTGGTGGGGCCCAATGCCGTTGAAAGGATGGTAAGGCCTGAGCAGGTACAGGCGCTAGTCAATTGGGTGGCCGACAGTGGATCCAGCATGTTCACAGCATTATCTCCCACCCAGTCTTCTGCAGAAATCGCACAGGTGGCACCTGAAAACCAAGCCCATCAGTCTGTCACATCACCCCCATGCATATCAGGGAAGCGGTCTGAGCCTCAAGTTATGCAGCAGTCTCTTATGCAGTTTGAAGACTCTGCTGGCAGTGTTTCCCAAGGGAATCCACCTAGCCCTTCCCCAGTGGTGGAAGACATAGAATGCATTGATGCACAACCACTGATGTTTCATGATGATGAGGTCATGGGAATACCACCTCATTGGAGTCCGCACGTCTCTGATGATGATGAAACACAGGTGCCAACTGCTGAGTCTTACTGCAGTGTGCAGACCAAACAGGAGGTCAGGGAGGAAGACTGTGTGGAAGACGATGCAGGGGACGATGAGGTCCTAGACCCCACATGGAATGAAGGTCGTGCCACTGACTTTCATAGTTCAGAGGAAGAGGCAGTAGTGAGACCGAGCCAACAGCGTAGCAAAGAGAGAGCAGGGGGCAAAAGCAGAACAGCCGCCTCCAAGAGAGTTCGCCTGCTACTGGCCACCGCCACCAGGGACCGAGCACCCCAAAGGCAGCTTCAAGGAGTTCCCTGGCATGGCACCTCTTTAAACAATGTGCTGACGACAAGACCCGAGTGGTTTGCACGCTGTGCCATCAGAGCCTGAAGCGAGGCATTAACGTTCTGAACCTTAGCACAACCTGCATGACCAGGCATCTACATGCAAAGCATGAACTGCAGTGGAGTAAACACCTTAAAAGCAAGGAACTCACTCTGGCTACCCCTGCTCCCTCTTCTGCTGCTGCCTCGGCCTCTTCCTCCGCCTCGGGAGTAATGTTGGCACCTGCCGCCCACCAAACAGAGGATGTGCCACCGACAACACCACCTGCGTCACCAAGCATCTCCACCATGTCACACGGCAGCGTTCAGCTCTCCATCTCACAAACCTTGGAGAGAAAGCGTAAATTCCCACCTAGCCACCCTCGAGCCCTGGGCCTGAATGCCAGCATTTCTAAACTACTGGCCTTTGAAATGCTGTCATTCAGGCTGGTGGACACAGACAGCTTCAAACAACTGATGTCCATAGCTGTCCCACAGTATGTTGTTCCCAGCCGCCACTACTTCTCCAAGACAGCCGTGCCTTCCCTGCACAACCAAGTATCCGATAAAATCAAGTGTGCACTGCGCAACGCCATCTGTGGCAAGGTCCACCTAACCACAGATACGTGGACCAGTAAGCAGGGCCAGGGACGCTATATCTCCCTAACTGCACACTGGTTAAATGTAGTGGCGGCTGGGCCGCAGGCGAAGAGTTCCTTGGCGCACGTCCTTCCGCCGCCAAGGATCGCAGGGCATCATTCTTTGCCTCCTGTAGCCTCCTCCTCCTACTCGGATTCCTCCTCCTCTGCTTCCACCAGCTCATCCAGTCAGCCACACACCTTCACCACCAACTTCAGCACAGCCCAGGGTAAACGTCAGCAGGCCATTCTGAAACTCATATGTTTGGGGACAGGCCCCACACCGCGCAGGAGTTGTGGCGGGGTATTGAACAACAGACCGACGAGTGGTTTCTGCCGGTGGGCCTCAAGCCCGGTCTGATGGTGTGCAATAATGGGCGAAATCTCGTCTCAGCTCTGGGACTACCCGATTTGACGCACATCCCTTGCCTGGCGCATGTGCTGAATTTGGTGGTGCAGAAGTTCATTCACAACTACCCCGACATGTCAGAGCTGCTGCATAAAGTGCGGGCCGTCTGTGCGCGCTTCCGGCGTTCACATCCTGCCGCTGCTCGCCTGTCTGTGCTACAGCGGAACTTTGGCCTTCCCGCTCACCGCCTCATATGCGACATGCCCACCAGGTGGAACTCCACCTTGCACATGCTGGAGAGACTGTGTGAGCAGCAGCAGGCCATAGTGGAGTTTCAGCTGCAGCACGCATGCGTCAGTCGCACTGCGGAACAGCTCCACTTTACCATCAATGATTGGGCCTCCATGTGAGACCTGTGTGCCCTGTTGCGCTGTTTCGAGTACTCCACCAACATGGCCAGTGGCGATGACACCTTTATCAGCGTTACAATACCACTTCTATGTCTCCTTGAGAAAACGCTTAGGGCGATGATGGAAGAGGAGGTGGCCCAGGAGGAGTAGGAGGAGGAGGATGAGGGGTCATTTTTAGCACTTTCAGGCCAGTCTGTTAGAAGTGGTCACAGGTTTTTGCAACAGCAGAGGCCAGGTACAAATGTGGCCAGCCAGGGCCCACTACTGGAGGACGAGGAGGATGAGGAGGAGGATGAGGATGAAGCAGGTTCACAGCGGGTGGCACCCGACACAGCTCAGGCCCATCACTGGTGCGTGGCTGGGGGATACGGAGGGACGATGACGATACTCCTCCCACAGAGGACAGCTTGTCCTTACTTCTGGGGAGCCTGGCACACATGAGCGACAACATGCTGCAGTGCCTCTGCTGTCGTTGCGCACATTTTAACGTGTGCGGACTACTGAGTTGCCACCCTGCTGGATCCCCGGTACAAAGACAGTGTGCCCAACTTACTTTCTGCACTGGAGTGTGATAGGAAAATGCGCGAGTACAAGCGCACGCTGGTAGAGGCGCTCCTGAGAGCATTCCCAAATGTCACAGGGGAACAGGTGGAAGCCCAAGGCGAAGGCAGAGGAGGAGCAAGAGGTCGCCAACGCAGCTGTGTCACGGCAAGCTCCTCTGAGGGCAGGGTTAGCATGGCAGAAATGTGGAAAAGTTTTGTCTCCACGCCACAGCTAACTGCACCACCACCTGATATGGAACGTGTTAGCAGGAGGCAGCATTTCACTAACATGGTTGAACAGTACGTCTGCACACCCTCCACGTACTGACTGATGGTTCGGCCCCATTTAACTTCTGGGTCTCCAAATTCTCCACGTGGCCAGAGTTAGCATTTTATGCCTTGGAGGTGCTGGCCTGCCTGGCGGCCAGTGTTTTGCCTGAACGTGTATTCAGCACGGCAGGGGGCGTCATTACTGACAAACGCAGCCGCCTGTCCACAGCCAACGTGGACAAGCTGACGTTCATAAAAATGAACCAGGCATGGATCCCACAGGACCTGTCACTCCCCTGTGCAGAATAGACATTTATAACTGCCTCCCCCTCAACCATGTATTCTTGTACTCCGTGGCCCTTCTTTATTGAATCCTCATTTTTATAACTTTACCACGATCTTGCGGTGCAAACCGAAATTGAATGAACCTCTCCTCTGTCTGGGTGGTGGGGCCGAAAAAACTGAAAGTGGCCTTCTCCGGTGGTGGGTGATATGACGCATGATTCCTTGCTGTGGGACCTCTCACCTCTGTCTGGGTGCTGGGCGAAATAACTGAAAGTGGCCTTCTCAGTGGTGGGTGATATGACGCATGATTCCTTGCTGTGGGACCTCTCTCCTCTGTCTAGGTGCTGGGGCCGAAATAACTGAAAGTGGCCTTCTCTGGTGGTGGGTGATATGACGCATGATTCCTTGCTGTAGGACCTCTCTCCTCGGTCTGGGTGCTGGGGCTGAAATAACTGAAAGTGGCCTTCTCCAGTGGTAGGCGATATGACGCATGATTTCTTGCTGTGGGACCTCTCTCCTCTGTCTGGGTGCTGGGGCCGAAATAACTGAAAGTAGCCTTCTCCGGTGGTGGGTGATATGACGCATGATTCCTTGCTGTGGGACCTCTCTCCTCTGTCTGCGTGGTGGGGCATAAATAACTGAAAGTGGCCTTCTCCAGTGGTGGGTGAAATGACGCATGATTACTTGCTGTGGGACCGCTCTCCTCTGTCTGGGTGCTGGGTCCGAAATAACTGAAAGTGGCCTTCTCTAGTGGTGGGTGATATCACGCATGATTCCTTGCTGTGGGACCTCTCTTCTCTGTCTGGGTGCTGGGGCCGAAATAACTGAAAGTGGCCTTCTCCAGTGGTGGGTGAAATGACGCATGATTCCTTGCTGTGGGACTGCTCTCCTCTGTCTGGGTGGTGGGGCATAAATAACTGAAAGTGGTCTTCTCCAGTGGTGGGTGAAATGACTCATGCTTACTTGCTGTGGGACCGTTCTCCTCTGTCTGGGTGCTGGGGCAGAAATAACTGAAAGTGGCCTTCTCCAGTGTTGGGTGATATGACGCTTGATTCCTTGCAGTGGGACCTCTCTTCAATTGATATTGGTTACATTTTATTTTTTTATTTTATTTTAATTAATTTCCCTATACACATTTGTTTGCAGGGGATTTACCTACATTTTGCTGCCTTTGGCAGCCCTCTAGCCCGTTCCTGGACTACTGTATTTTACAGCCTTTTTAGTGCCTAAAGTTTGGGTCCCCATTGACTTCAATGGGGTTCGGGTTCGAGGATATAGTTCGGGTCGAGTTCGAATCCCGAACCCGAACATTTTGGGAAGTTCGGCCAAACTTCCCGAACCGGAACTTCCAGGAGTTCGCTCATCTCTACTCATCTGCCATTTCTCTGCCCAAGCCTCCATTCTATACAGATCCCTCTGTAGCAGAAAACGGTCCTCTTCAGTGTTAATTACTTTAAACAGTTTAGTGTCATCTGCAAAAACAGAAATTTTACTGTGCAGGCCTTCTACAAGATCATTAATAAATATATTGAAGAGAATAGGGCCCAATACTGACCCCTTAGGTACTCCACTAGTGACAGTGACCCAATCTGAGTATCTACCGTTAATAACCACCCTCTGTTTTCTGTCACTCCTCCCAGTCCGAGCATCCTCATTTTATATACTAAACTTTTATGAGGTACAGTGTAAGGGTTACGCCCGCTTCACAGTGATAGACCAAACTCTGACAGACCAAACTCCCCGTTTAACGCACCGCAAACAACTGCAAACAGTCCATATACACAACCGCAAACTCCACATTTGCACAAGGTTGGATACCAAGCTAGCCATGTCCCGTTCCTTGTCCTCACTGGCGTAATTGAAGGTCTCTTCCTACATCCAGCCACCTACAACCCCAAGGGTCCCCGAAAGGTGACAACAAGCCCCCTGGGATGCTTGCTGTGGTTGGTCTTCCACCTCCTCAAAGCCACCTTCCTCCTCTGACTCCTCATCTTCAGACTCCTCTCTCTGCGTTGCCGCAGGTCCAGCAATCGACAAGGCTGCTTCTGGTGGTGATGGTGACCACAACTCTTCCTCTTCATGCTCATCTTTGGTCTGATCCAGCACTCTTCGCAGGGCACGCTCCAGAAAAAACGCATATGGGATGAGGTCGATGATGGTCGATGATATTGCCTTGGGTTTGACTGACCAGGTTTGTCACCTCTGCAAAAGGACGCATGAGCCTACAGCCATTGTGCATGAACGTTTAGTAACGCGGCCAAAGAATACCCAGCTCTGCAGAGGCTCTCCTCTTTTTTTTAAATTACAAAAATTTCTTCTTACCAGTTTAATCTCTGTTTTGTCCCCTATCAGGGGCCAGTGTATGGAATAGCTTTTAGGAACCAGGAGATGAAAAAGTGGTTGGACGGTCCTCTTCCTTCCAATTTGGGGCACTGCGCATGCACCGTGCAATGTACTGTGCCACCCTATATGAGTGGTGTGTTAAGTAGTACTATTCCTATCAGTTTAATCCCTGTTACATCCCCTATCAGGGGACATGTATCGAATAGATTTTAGGAACCGGGAGATGGAAAAAGATGATTGGTCGGTCCTCTTACTTCCAATTTGGGGCACTGCGCGTGCGCCGTGCAATGTACTGTGCCACCAATACATATTGTGTGAACTACTATTCTTACCATTTTAATCTTTGTTAAGTCCCCTATCTGACGTGTATTGAATTAAATCCTTGCATGGGGAGATAGAGAAAAAGCATGCTCTGTCCACTTCCATCTAATTTTGGGTACTTGCAATGGAATTTGTCACCAATGCAACTAGTGTTAACTAAGTACTATTCTTATCAGTTTAATCTCAGTTTTGTCCCTTATCAGGGCCAGGGTCGGTGTAGTGAATAGATTTTTGGAACCGGGAGATGGAAAAAGACCCATGCTCGGTCCGCTTCCTTTGAACTTTAGGTCACTGCGCGTGTGCCGTGCAATGTACTGTGACACCATATATGAGTGGTGGGCAGTAGGCACAGTACAGTCTGTGGGCCTGACACACACTGGCAGGCAACTGCAATTATATTAAAGGGTAAAAATTAAATGACTTTTTTATCTGCAAGGTACTGTGCCACCCTATATGAGTGGTGTGCACACAGTACAGTCTTTGGGCCTGCGGCCTCTCACACACCGACAGGCAGCTTCTATATATAGAAAAAATTAATAAAAGCAGACGTACTCAGCCCTAAAAAGCGCTTTTGGGGTGCTGTCAGGACGCTGTCCTTACAGCAGATGGCCCCTTTCACACGAGCGAAGTTTTCCGCGCGGATGCAATGCGTGACGTGAACGCATAGCATCTGCACTGAATTCTGACCCATTCATTTTAATGGGTCTGTGTACATGAGCGTTTTTCACGCATCACTTGTGCGTTAGCGTGAATATCGCAGCATGTTCTATATTCTGCGAAAACGCACCCGTGCGGAAAAAACTGAACAACTGAACGCAATTGCAGGCAAAACTGAATGGCTTTGCCTATGAAATCGCACAGTTTTCACTGAACACATCCGCAACGCATCCAGACCTAAGGCCCCATTCACACATCCGTATTTTTGTCCGCATCCATTCTGCAATTCTTTGGAATGGATGCGGACCCATTCATTGTGAATGGGGCCAGACGTGATGCGGAGAGCTCATCTCAGAAAAAGATAGAGCATGTCCTATTCTTGTCCGCAGCCTGCGGACAAGAATAGGCATCTCTATGGGAGTGCAGGCATAGTGTGTTGCGGATCCGCAATTTGCGGATCCGTAACACACTATGGACGTGTGAATGGGGCCTAATCTGGACACGCTCGTGTGAAAGAGTCCGATGAGTCTTTGAGGACTGGAGTGGACACAGAACACTGTGCTGTCCTTGCTTTTTGATAGGAGGTGGGAGGCTCTGGGAGGGAGGGTATGCTGATTGGCTGGAATGTGTCTGCTGACTGTGAGGTACAGGGTCAAAGTTTGCTCAATGATAAAGTATAGAGGGTGAATCGAACATCGCATATGTTCGCCCGCCACGGTGAACAGAGCATGCGATGTTCGCCGGCGAATAGTTCGGGACATCTCTACATATTGGTGAGTTTTACTGTCAGGCTGCTGAGTCATGATGACATATCTTAGGTATTGTAGGATTGTATGAATAACATCCATAGTAGGGCACTATAGTGTGTAGTGAGGCTCCACCCCTTACCCCCTAGACAGCTCTGCAAGTATTGGCAACCAGTGCTGATCACATTCTAGGATAGGTTGCTAGCGGCCATTGAACCCCATTAAAAAGCAAAGAAAGGAAGTAGAATTATATCCAGAAAACCATCTGCCCATTTTTGTAAAAAAAAAAATTAAAATAAGTAAATCATAGAATATTTAGATATAGGCTAAATATACAGCCATAAACTTGAACTCCGGCATACTTTTTGTTAAAGTGTCATTATTCGTACCTTTATTAGTTCTTGTGCAGACATACAGGACATTACATCTCAGCGGTGTGGTGACCGTTAGATCTAGGCTGTTAGTTAGTGATTATCGGTCCATGTTCGGTTCGACAGGTTCAGCCGAATTTTTGTTCAAAGTTCGGTCCGGGTACCTGAACTTGACCTCGAACCTGAACCCCATAGAAGTCAATGGGGACCCTAACTTTGGTGCTGTAAGATGGCTGTAAAATAGTCGTAGTAAGGGCTAGAGGGCTGCAAAGGGAAGCAAAATGGGGGTAAGAGCAGGACAATTGCCCTGCAATCAAATGTGGATAGCGAAATGACTTAATTTAACATAGAATAGAAAAAAATATAATCTCTAACCAGGAAGTAGAGGTCCAAATGAAGTAGGAGGTTGAGGAGGCGGTAATGTGGTGATGTAGGTGGAAGAGATTGAGGAGGTAGCCAACAAGTTTTTTTTCCCCTTTATTTATTTCTTTTTTTAATTTGGGGAGGCTCAAAACATTGGGAAATGGCAAACAGAATGAACAAACTTCGCTGGAGTATACTAATTGCTGTGTGCGGCCGGTATACTTTTCTACTCTGCCAATATAACTAAAAATTATCTTGAACTAGGAGGTAGAGGTCTGAGGGGAGGATAAGGTGGAAATGGCGGTGTAGGTGGAAAAGGCAGAGGAGGTAGCACACACTGTTTTTGTGCTATTTTTGTGTAATTTTTTTTAAATGTTTAAATCGAGTATAACAATGGCTGGGTGTGGCCGGTATACTTCTCTACTCTACCCAAGGTACGAACAAGTCCTGTGGGATCCATGCCTGGTTCATTATAATGAATGTGTGCTTGTCCACATAATGCACCGCCAAATTCAGCACATGTGCCAGGCAAGGGATGTGCTTTACACCGGCTAGGCCCAAAAATACAAAGAGATTTTACCCATTATGGCACGCCACCAGGCCGTTTTTGAGGCTCAGTGACACCAATCACTCATTAGTCTGTTCTTCGATGCCCGTCCAAAGCTCCTGCATGGTGTGGGGTTTTTCTCCCAAACAGAGAAGTTTCAGAACAGCCTGCTGTCTTTTCCCCCTGGCTGTGCTGAAGTTGGTGTTGCAGGTGTTAACCTGACTGTATGAGGAGGCAGTAAAGGAGGAAGCAGAGTAGGAGGAAGAGGCAATAGGAGTCAACGAGAAATATCCAGCAGTCCTCAGTGGCGCTTAGGACACTTTCCAAAACACTTTCCACCTCAGGCCCAGCCACCACTACATTCATGCAGTGGGCAGTTAGGGAGATATAACATCTCTGCCCATGCTTACTGGTCCACTTATCGGTGGTTATGTGGACTTTGAAACTGATGGCATTGTGCAGTGAACGCCTGATTTTGTCCATCACTTGTTTGCGCAGGGGAGGTAAGGCCCGCCTTGAAAAATAGTGGCAGTTAGGAACGATGTACTGTGGGACAGCCACGACTATAAGGTTTTTAAAAGTGTCTGTCTCCACCAGACAGAATGGCAGAATTTCAAAGACCAGGAATATGGAAATGCTGACATTCAGGACCAGGGCTTGCGGGTGAGTAGGGGGGTACTTCCTCTTTTTCTCCAGTGTTTTGGGGATAGAAGGGTGAACACTTCCATGGAACAGTTTGAAGATGCTCGGTAACATTGCTGGACGTGGTGTTGCTGTGGCATCCCTTTCTTTACGGGAGCCAGATGGTCCTGTTGCTCCAAAGGGGGAAGAAGAGGCCAAGCAGCAGAAGAGGGAGCAGGAGGAGCATCTCATCTTTCGTGGTTTTTCAGGTGTCTACTCCACTGCAGTTTGTGCTTTGCATTTAGATGTCTGGTCATGGAGGTGGTGCTCATGTTTAGAACATTTATACTTCGCTTCAGGTTCTGACTGCACAGCGTGATAGCCACCCGTGTCTTGTCATCAGCACATTACATGAAGAACTGCCACACCAGAGAACTCCTCTGAGCTGACTTTGGTGTGCTCAGTCCCTCAGCCTGGTGAACAGTAGCAGGCGCACTGGCAAAGGGGCCATCCTCTGTGCTATTGCACCCTGATCCCTCTTTTGCTATGCGGATGACCTAGATTCCATGTGGGGTCTAGGACCTCATCATCCTCCACATCATATTCCACCCACTCCTCACCCCTGTCCTACTTGCCGGTCTGCATACTGCAGAAAGCCCCAGCAGTTGGTACCTGTGTTTCGTCATCATCATCAGAAATGTGCTGCAGTGGTCCTCCTACATGCTCATACTAAAACATAAGTGGTTGGGTATCATCTTCCACCTCTGGAGCAGGGCTAGGTGGATGGCCAACAGAACCCTCACCAGCAGAGTGATCAAAAAGCATAAGTGACTGCTGAATGACTCGGACTGCTTGACTAGTTTTAAGCAAATATATTTGCTGCATTTGTGGGAGGGGAGGCGGATCATA
>JAKVIS010000204.1:0-109470 GCA_033119425.1 Bufotes viridis | reverse complement strand
CACAAAAGCCTTCTTAACTGTTCCTGATGGTATGGAAAAATGAACTTTTAGAGTAACCCTCGTTACTCGCTTTCTCAACACAGGAATATACAGCGGCCACTGACAAAGCTAAGCCTTTTCTGTTTCTTGCTTTTTGGCCGCTGAAATGCAGGTGCAGTTCAGCTTAGCTTCTGCAACTCACCACCTCTCATGAGATACCATACCTTTTATGCATTTTTGGAGTTGGCAGAATGAGAATGCACATGCTTGTCCAATCAAAGTTCTGTGCTAGCACTGAATGAACTTAGCACCTCTGATACTGCTCTACCTGCTCCAGGAATCCACAAGCAGGTTCCAACCCAGTATTTTAATGCAGCTATGATGAAAAGTGCTCATAAACTAGGTTTTGTCCTTGCTGACTTCTGTTGTTGCAATCAAATTCCTTGCCAACATGTCTTATTCATTGAAATGACAACTATGTTTTACTGCAAATCAAAATGGCTGCCTCCAGAAAATCAATATGGCAGCCTCCATAAAAATTTCAATAGACGGAACACTGAGCGTGTCACAATGGAACCCTTCAGCATACATGGATGATGACATCACAATGGACCCTTGCTGTTTTCCTCCCTGGCAGCAGCCATGATGCTTCATTCTTCAGTCAGGTGTGGATCCATGCACCTCAACAGGTAAGGGCACCAATCAACAGGTAAAGGCACGTTTTTGTGTGTGTCAAACGATGGTGTCAGATTATGGAAGATTTGTTTGAGGGAACAAGTGGCGCTTCTGTGCAGATTGGAATACTGTCCAGCGTCTATTAGCAAGCCCAGAACACAAAAGCCTTCTTAACTGTTCCTGATGGTATGGAAAAATGAACTTTTAGAGTAACCCTCGTTACTCGCTTTCTCAACACAGGAATATACAGCGGCCACTGACAAAGCTAAGCCTTTTCTGTTTCTTGCTTTTTGGCCGCTGAAATGCAGGTGCAGTTCAGCTTAGCTTCTGCAACTCACCACCTCTCATGAGATACCATACCTTTTATGCATTTTTGGAGTTGGCAGAATGAGAATGCACATGCTTGTCCAATCAAAGTTCTGTGCTAGCACTGAATGAACTTAGCACCTCTGATACTGCTCTACCTGCTCCAGGAATCCACAAGCAGGTTCCAACCCAGTATTTTAATGCAGCTATGATGAAAAGTGCTCATAAACTAGGTTTTGTCCTTGCTGACTTCTGTTGTTGCAATCAAATTCCTTGCCAACATGTCTTATTCATTGAAATGACAACTATGTTTTACTGCAAATCAAAATGGCTGCCTCCAGAAAATCAATATGGCAGCCTCCATAAAAATTTCAATAGACGGAACACTGAGCGTGTCACAATGGAACCCTTCAGCATACATGGATGATGACATCACAATGGACCCTTGCTGTTTTCCTCCCTGGCAGCAGCCATGATGCTTCATTCTTCAGTCAGGTGTGGATCCATGCACCTCAACAGGTAAGGGCACCAATCAACAGGTAAAGGCACTGTTTTTGTGTGTGTCAAACGATGGTGTCAGATTATGGAAGATTTGTTTGAGGGAACAAGTGGCGCTTCTGTGCAGATTGGAATACTGTCCAGCGTCTATTAGCAAGCCCAGAACACAAAAGCCTTCTTAACTGTTCCTGATGGTATGGAAAAATGAACTTTTAGAGTAACCCTCGTTACTCGCTTTCTCAACACAGGAATATACAGCGGCCACTGACAAAGCTAAGCCTTTTCTGTTTCTTGCTTTTTGGCCGCTGAAATGCAGGTGCAGTTCAGCTTAGCTTCTGCAACTCACCACCTCTCATGAGATACCATACCTTTTATGCATTTTTGGAGTTGGCAGAATGAGAATGCACATGCTTGTCCAATCAAAGTTCTGTGCTAGCACTGAATGAACTTAGCACCTCTGATACTGCTCTTCCTGCTCCAGGGATCCACAAGCAGGTTCCAACCCAGTATTTTATTGCAGCTATGATGAAAAGTGTTCATAAACTAGGTTTTGTCCTTGCTGACTTCTGTTGTTGCAATCAAATTCCTTGCCAACATGTCTTATTCATTGAAATGACAACTATGTTTTACTGCAAATCAAAATGGCTGCCTCCAGAAAATCAATATGGCAGCCTCCATAAAAATTTCAATAGACGGAACACTGAGCGTGTCACAATGGAACCCTTCAGCATACATGGATGATGACATCACAATGGACCCTTGCTGTTTTCCTCCCTGGAAGCAGCCATGATGCTTCATTCTTCAGTCAGGTGTGGATCCATGCACCTCAACAGGTAAGGGCAACAATCAACAGGTAAAGGCACATTTTTGTGTATTTCAAACAATGGTGTCAGATTATGGAAGATTTGTTTGAGGGAACAAGTGGCGCTTCTGTGCAGATTGGAATACTGTCCAGCGTCTATTAGCAAGCTCAGAACACAAAAGCCTTCTTAACTGTTCCTGATGGTATGGAAAAATGAACTTTTAGAGTAACCCTCGTTACTCGCTTTCTCACCACAGGAATATAAAGCTGCCACCGACAAAGCTAAGCCTTTTCTGTTTCTTGCTTTTGGCCGCTGAAATGCAGGTGCAGTTCAGCTTAGCTTCTGCAAATCACCACCTCTCATGAGATACCATACCTTTTATGCATTTTTGGAGTTGGCAGAATGAGAATGCACCAGCCTGTCCAATCAAAGTTCTGTGCTAGCACTAAATGAAATTAGCACCTCTGTAACTGAGCTACATGCTGCAGAAATCCAAAAGCAGATTCCAACGCAGAATTTTAATGCAGCTATAATGAAAAGTGCTCATAAACTAGGTTTTGTCCTTGCTGACTTCTGTGTTTGCAATTGAATCCCTTGCCAACATTTCTTATTCATTGAAATGACAACTGTGTTTAACTGCAAATCAAAATGGCAGCCTCCAGAAAATCAATATGGCAGCCTCCAGAAAAATTTCAATAGACGGAACACTGAGCGTGTCACAATGGAACCCTTCAGCATACATGGATGATGACATCACAATGGACCCTTGCTGTTTTCCTCCCTGGCAGCAGCCATGATGCTTCATTCTTCAGTCAGGTGTGGATCCATGCACATCAACAGGTAAGGGCACCAATCAACAGGTAAAGGCCCGTTTTTGTGTGTGTCAAACGATGGTGTCAGATTATGGAAGATTTGTTTGAGGGAAAAAGTGGCGCTTCTGTGCAGATTGGAATACTGTCCAGCGTCTATTAGCAAGCCCAGAACACAAAAGCCTTCATAACTGTTCATGATGGTATGGAAAAATGAACTTTTAGAGTAACCCTCATTACTCGCTTTCTCAACACAGGAATATACAGTGGCCACTAAAAAAGCTAAGCCTTTTCTGTTTCTTGCTTTTTGGCCGCTGAAATGCAGGTGCAGTTCAGCTTAGCTTCTGCAACTCACCACCTCTCATGAGATACCATACCTTTTATGCATTTTTGGAGTTGGCAGAATGAGAATGCACATGCTTGTCCAATCAAAGTTCTGTGCTAGCACTGAATGAACTTAGCACCTCTGATACTGCTCAACCTGCTCCAGGAATCCACAAGCAGGTTCCAACCCAGTATTTTAATGCAGCTATGATGAAAAGTGCTCATAAACTAGGTTTTGTCCTTGCTGACTTCTGTTGTTGCAATCAAATTCCTTGCCAACATCTCATATTCATTGAAATGACAACTATGTTTTACTGCAAATCAAAATGGCTGCCTCCAGAAAATCAATATGGCAGCCTCCATAAAAATTTCAATAGACGGAACACTGAGCGTGTCACAATGGAACCCTTCAGCATACATGGATGATGACATCACAATGGACCCTTGCTGTTTTCCTCCCTGGCAGCAGCCATGATGCTTCATTCTTCAGTCAGGTGTGGATCCATGCACCTCAACAGGTAAGGGCACCAATCAACAGGTAAAGGCACGTTTTTGTGTGTGTCAAACATTGATGTTAGATTATGGAAGATTTGTTTGAGGGAACAAGTGGCGCTTCTGTGCAGATTGGAATACTGTCCAGCGTCTATTAGCAAGCCCAGAACACAAAAGCCTTCTTAACTGTTCCTGATGGTATGGAAAAATGAACTTTTAGAGTAACCCTCGTTACTCGCTTTCTCAACACAGGAATATACAGCGGCCACTGACAAAGCTAAGCCTTTTCTGTTTCTTGCTTTTTGGCCGCTGAAATGCAGGTGCAGTTCAGCTTAGCTTCTGCAACTCACCACCTCTCATGAGATACCATACCTTTTATGCATTTTTGGAGTTGGCAGAATGAGAATGCACATGCTTGTCCAATCAAAGTTCTGTGCTAGCACTGAATGAACTTAGCACCTCTGATAACTGCTCTACCTGCTCCAGGAATCCACAAGCAGGTTCCAACCCAGTATTTTAATGCAGCTATGATGAAAAGTGCTCATAAACTAGGTTTTGTCCTTGCTGACTTCTGTTGTTGCAATCAAATTCCTTGCCAACATGTCTTATTCATTGAAATGACAACTATGTTTTACTGCAAATCAAAATGGCTGCCTCCAGAAAATCAATATGGCAGCCTCCATAAAAATTTCAATAGACGGAACACTGAGCGTGTCACAATGGAACCCTTCAGCATACATGGATGATGACATCACAATGGACCCTTGCTGTTTTCCTCCCTGGCAGCAGCCATGATGCTTCATTCTTCAGTCAGGTGTGGATCCATGCACCTCAACAGGTAAGGGCACCAATCAACAGGTAAAGGCACTTGTTTTTGTGTGTGTCAAACGATGGTGTCAGATTATGGAAGATTTGTTTGAGGGAACAAGTGGCGCTTCTGTGCAGATTGGAATACTGTCCAGCGTCTATTAGCAAGCCCAGAACACAAAAGCCTTCTTAACTGTTCCTGATGGTATGGAAAAATGAACTTTTAGAGTAACCCTCGTTACTCGCTTTCTCAACACAGGAATATACAGCGGCCACTGACAAAGCTAAGCCTTTTCTGTTTCTTGCTTTTTGGCCGCTGAAATGCAGGTGCAGTTCAGCTTAGCTTCTGCAACTCACCACCTCTCATGAGATACCATACCTTTTATGCATTTTTGGAGTTGGCAGAATGAGAATGCACATGCTTGTCCAATCAAAGTTCTGTGCTAGCACTGAATGAACTTAGCACCTCTGATACTGCTCTTCCTGCTCCAGGGATCCACAAGCAGGTTCCAACCCAGTATTTTATTGCAGCTATGATGAAAAGTGTTCATAAACTAGGTTTTGTCCTTGCTGACTTCTGTTGTTGCAATCAAATTCCTTGCCAACATGTCTTATTCATTGAAATGACAACTATGTTTTACTGCAAATCAAAATGGCTGCCTCCAGAAAATCAATATGGCAGCCTCCATAAAAATTTCAATAGACGGAACACTGAGCGTGTCACAATGGAACCCTTCAGCATACATGGATGATGACATCACAATGGACCCTTGCTGTTTTCCTCCCTGGAAGCAGCCATGATGCTTCATTCTTCAGTCAGGTGTGGATCCATGCACCTCAACAGGTAAGGGCAACAATCAACAGGTAAAGGCACATTTTTGTGTATTTCAAACAATGGTGTCAGATTATGGAAGATTTGTTTGAGGGAACAAGTGGCGCTTCTGTGCAGATTGGAATACTGTCCAGCGTCTATTAGCAAGCTCAGAACACAAAAGCCTTCTTAACTGTTCCTGATGGTATGGAAAAATGAACTTTTAGAGTAACCCTCGTTACTCGCTTTCTCACCACAGGAATATAAAGCTGCCACCGACAAAGCTAAGCCTTTTCTGTTTCTTGCTTTTGGCCGCTGAAATGCAGGTGCAGTTCAGCTTAGCTTCTGCAAATCACCACCTCTCATGAGATACCATACCTTTTATGCATTTTTGGAGTTGGCAGAATGAGAATGCACCAGCCTGTCCAATCAAAGTTCTGTGCTAGCACTAAATGAAATTAGCACCTCTGTAACTGAGCTACATGCTGCAGAAATCCAAAAGCAGATTCCAACGCAGAATTTTAATGCAGCTATAATGAAAAGTGCTCATAAACTAGGTTTTGTCCTTGCTGACTTCTGTGTTTGCAATTGAATCCCTTGCCAACATTTCTTATTCATTGAAATGACAACTGTGTTTAACTGCAAATCAAAATGGCAGCCTCCAGAAAATCAATATGGCAGCCTCCAGAAAAATTTCAATAGACGGAACACTGAGCGTGTCACAATCAAACCCTTCAGCATACATGGATGATGACATCACAATGGACCCTTGCTGTTTTCCTCCCTGGCAGCAGCCATGATGCTTCATTCTTCAGTCAGCTGTGGATCCATGCACATCAACAGGTAAGGGCACCAATCAACAGGTAAAGGCACTTATTTGTGTGTGTGTCAAACGATGGTGTCAGATTATGGAAGATTTGTTTGAGGGAACAAGTGGCGCTTCTGTGCAGATTGGAATACTGTCCAGCGTCTATTAGCAAGCCCAGAACCAAAAAGCCTTCTTAACTGTTCCTGATGGTATGGAAAAATGAACTTTTAGAGTAACCCTCGTTACTCGCTTTCTCAACACAGGAATATACAGTGGCCACCGACAAAGCTAAGCCTTTTCTGTTTCTTGCTTTTTGGCCGCTGAAATGCAGGTGCAGTTCAGCTTAGCTTCTGCAACTCACCACCTCTCATGAGATACCATACCTTTTATGCATTTTTGGAGTTGGCAGAATGAGAATGCACATGCTTGTCCAATCAAAGTTCTGTACTAGCACTGAATGAACTTAGCACCTCTGATACTGCTCTTCCTGCTCCAGGGATCCACAAGCAGGTTCCAACCCAGTATTTTATTGCAGCTAAGATGAAAAGTGTTCATAAAATAGGTTTTGTCCTTGCTGACTTCTGTTGTTGCACTCAAATTCCTTGCCAACATGTCTTATTCATTGAAATGACAACTATGTTTTACTGCAAATCAAAATGGCTGCCTCCAGAAAATCAATATGGCAGCCTCCATAAAAATTTCAATAGACGGAACACTGAGCGTGTCACAATGGAACCCTTCAGCATACATGGATGATGACATCACAATGGACCCTTGCTGTTTTCCTCCCTGGAAGCAGCCATGATGCTTCATTCTTCAGTGAGGTGTGGATCCATGCACCTCAACAGGTAAGGGCAACAATCAACAGGTAAAGGCACATTTTTGTGTATTTCAAACAATGGTGTCAGATTATGGAAGATTTGTTTGAGGGAACAAGTGGCGCTTCTGTGCAGATTGGAATACTGTCCAGCGTCTATTAGCAAGCCCAGAACACAAAAGCCTTCTTAACTGTTCCTGATGGTATGGAAAAATGAACTCTTAGAGTAACCCTCGTTACTCGCTTTCTCACCACAGGAATATAAAGCTGCCACCGACAAAGCTAAGCCTTTTCTGTTTCTTGCTTTTGGCCGCTGAAATGCAGGTGCAGTTCAGCTTAGCTTCTGCAAATCACCACCTCTCATGAGATACCATACCTTTTATGCATTTTTGGAGTTGGCAGAATGAGAATGCACCAGCCTGTCCAATCAAAGTTCTGTGCTAGCACTAAATGAAATTAGCACCTCTGTAACTGAGCTACATGCTGCAGAAATCCAAAAGCAGATTCCAACGCAGAATTTTAATGCAGCTATAATGAAAAGTGCTCATAAACTAGGTTTTGTCCTTGCTGACTTCTGTGTTTGCAATTGAATCCCTTGCCAACATTTCTTATTCATTGAAATGACAACTGTGTTTAACTGCAAATCAAAATGGCAGCCTCCAGAAAATCAATATGGCAGCCTCCAGAAAAATTTCAATAGACGGAACACTGAGCGTGTCACAATCAAACCCTTCAGCATACATGGATGATGACATCACAATGGACCCTTGCTGTTTTCCTCCCTGGCAGCAGCCATGATGCTTCATTCTTCAGTCAGCTGTGGATCCATGCACATCAACAGGTAAGGGCACCAATCAACAGGTAAAGGCACTTATTTGTGTGTGTGTCAAACGATGGTGTCAGATTATGGAAGATTTGTTTGAGGGAACAAGTGGCGCTTCTGTGCAGATTGGAATACTGTCCAGCGTCTATTAGCAAGCCCAGAACCAAAAAGCCTTCTTAACTGTTCCTGATGGTATGGAAAAATGAACTTTTAGAGTAACCCTCGTTACTCGCTTTCTCAACACAGGAATATACAGTGGCCACCGACAAAGCTAAGCCTTTTCTGTTTCTTGCTTTTTGGCCGCTGAAATGCAGGTGCAGTTCAGCTTAGCTTCTGCAACTCACCACCTCTCATGAGATACCATACCTTTTATGCATTTTTGGAGTTGGCAGAATGAGAATGCACATGCTTGTCCAATCAAAGTTCTGTGCTAGCACTGAATGAACTTAGCACCTCTGATACTGCTCTTCCTGCTCCAGGGATCCACAAGCAGGTTCCAACCCAGTATTTTATTGCAGCTAAGATGAAAAGTGTTCATAAAATAGGTTTTGTCCTTGCTGACTTCTGTTGTTGCACTCAAATTCCTTGCCAACATGTCTTATTCATTGAAATGACAACTATGTTTTACTGCAAATCAAAATGGCTGCCTCCAGAAAATCAATATGGCAGCCTCCATAAAAATTTCAATAGAGGGAACACTGAGCGTGTCACAATGGAACCCTTCAGCATACATGGATGATGACATCACAATGGACCCTTGCTGTTTTCCTCCCTGGAATCAGCCATGATGCTTCATTCTTCAGTGAGGTGTGGATCCATGCACCTCAACAGGTAAGGGCAACAATCAACAGGTAAAGGCACATTTTTGTGTATTTCAAACAATGGTGTCAGATTATGGAAGATTTGTTTGAGGGAACAAGTGGCGCTTCTGTGCAGATTGGAATACTGTCCAGCGTCTATTAGCAAGCTCAGAACACAAAAGCCTTCTTAACTGTTCCTGATGGTATGGAAAAATGAAATCTTAGAGTAACCCTCGTTACTCGCTTTCTCACCACAGGAATATAAAGCTGCCACCGACAAAGCTAAGCCTTTTCTGTTTCTTGCTTTTTGGCCGCTGAAATGCAGGTGCAGTTCAGCTTAGCTTCTGCAAATCACCACCTCTCATGAGATACCATACCTTTTATGCATTTTTGGAGTTGGCAGAATGAGAATGCACCAGCCTGTCCAATCAAAGTTCTGTGCTAGCACTAAATGAAATTAGCACCTCTGTAACTGAGCTACATGCTGCAGAAATCCAAAAGCAGATTCCAACGCAGAATTTTAATGCAGCTATAATGAAAAGTGCTCATAAACTAGGTTTTGTCCTTGCTGACTTCTGTGTTTGCAATTGAATCCCTTGCCAACATTTCTTATTCATTGAAATGACAACTGTGTTTAACTGCAAATCAAAATGGCAGCCTCCAGAAAATCAATATGGCAGCCTCCAGAAAAATTTCAATAGACGGAACACTGAGCTTGTCACAATGGAACCCTTCAGCATACATGGATGATGACATCACAATGGACCCTTGCTGTTTTCCTCCCTGGCAGCAGCCATGATGCTTCATTCTTCAGTCAGCTGTGGATCCATGCACATCAACAGGTATGGGCACCAATCAACAGGTAAAGGCACTTATTTGTGTGTGTGTCAAACGATGGTGTCAGATTATGGAAGATTTGTTTGAGGGAACAAGTGGCGCTTCTGTGCAGATTGGAATACTGTCCAGCGTATATTAGCAAGCCCAGAACCAAAAAGCCTTCATAACTGTTCCTGATGGTATGGAAAAATGAACTTTTAGAGTAACCCTCGTTACTCGCTTTATCAACACAGGAATATACATCGGCCACTGACAAAGCTAAGCCTTTTCTGTTTCTTGCTTTTTGGCCGCTGAAATGCAGGTGCAGTTCAGCTTAGCTTCTGCAACTCACCACCTCTCATGAGATACCATACCTTTTATGCATTTTTGGAGTTGGCAGAATGAGAATGCACATGCTTGTCCAATCAAAGTTCTGTGCTAGCACTGAATGAACTTAGCACCTCTGATACTGCTCTACCTGCTCCAGGGATCCACAAGCAGGTTCCAACCCAGTATTTTATTGCAGCTATGATGAAAAGTGCTCATAAACTAGGTTTTGTCCTTGCTGACTTCTGTTGTTGCAATCAAATTCCTTGCCAACATGTCTTATTCATTGAAATGACAACTATGTTTTACTGCAAATCAAAATGGCTGCCTCCAGAAAATCAATATGGCAGCCTCCATAAAAATTTCAATAGACGGAACACTGAGCGTGTCACAATGGAACCCTTCAGCATACATGGATGATGACATCACAATGGACCCTTGCTGTTTTCCTCCCTGGCAGCAGCCATGATGCTTCATTCTTCAGTCAGGTGTGGATCCATGCACCTCAACAGGTAAGGGCACCAATCAACAGGTAAAGGCACGTTTTTGTGTGTGTCAAACGATGGTGTCAGATTATGGAAGATTTGTTTGAGGGAACAAGTGGCGCTTCTGTGCAGATTGGAATACTGTCCAGCGTCTATTAGCAAGCCCAGAACACAAAAGCCTTCTTAACTGTTCCTGATGGTATGGAAAAATGAACTTTTAGAGTAACCCTCGTTACTCGCTTTCTCAACACAGGAATATACAGCGGCCACTGACAAAGCTAAGCCTTTTCTGTTTCTTGCTTTTTGGCCGCTGAAATGCAGGTGCAGTTCAGCTTAGCTTCTGCAACTCACCACCTCTCATGAGATACCATACCTTTTATGCATTTTTGGAGTTGGCAGAATGAGAATGCACATGCTTGTCCAATCAAAGTTCTGTGCTAGCACTGAATGAACTTAGCACCTCTGATACTGCTCTACCTGCTCCAGGAATCCACAAGCAGGTTCCAACCCAGTATTTTAATGCAGCTATGATGAAAAGTGCTCATAAACTAGGTTTTGTCCTTGCTGACTTCTGTTGTTGCAATCAAATTCCTTGCCAACATGTCTTATTCATTGAAATGACAACTATGTTTTACTGCAAATCAAAATGGCTGCCTCCAGAAAATCAATATGGCAGCCTCCATAAAAATTTCAATAGACGGAACACTGAGCGTGTCACAATGGAACCCTTCAGCATACATGGATGATGACATCACAATGGACCCTTGCTGTTTTCCTCCCTGGCAGCAGCCATGATGCTTCATTCTTCAGTCAGGTGTGGATCCATGCACCTCAACAGGTAAGGGCACCAATCAACAGGTAAAGGCACGTTTTTGTGTGTGTCAAACGATGGTGTCAGATTATGGAAGATTTGTTTGAGGGAACAAGTGGCGCTTCTGTGCAGATTGGAATACTGTCCAGCGTCTATTAGCAAGCCCAGAACACAAAAGCCTTCTTAACTGTTCCTGATGGTATGGAAAAATGAACTTTTAGAGTAACCCTCGTTACTCGCTTTCTCAACACAGGAATATACAGCGGCCACTGACAAAGCTAAGCCTTTTCTGTTTCTTGCTTTTTGGCCGCTGAAATGCAGGTGCAGTTCAGCTTAGCTTCTGCAACTCACCACCTCTCATGAGATACCATACCTTTTATGCATTTTTGGAGTTGGCAGAATGAGAATGCACATGCTTGTCCAATCAAAGTTCTGTGCTAGCACTGAATGAACTTAGCACCTCTGATACTGCTCTACCTGCTCCAGGAATCCACAAGCAGGTTCCAACCCAGTATTTTAATGCAGCTATGATGAAAAGTGCTCATAAACTAGGTTTTGTCCTTGCTGACTTCTGTTGTTGCAATCAAATTCCTTGCCAACATGTCTTATTCATTGAAATGACAACTATGTTTTACTGCAAATCAAAATGGCTGCCTCCAGAAAATCAATATGGCAGCCTCCATAAAAATTTCAATAGACGGAACACTGAGCGTGTCACAATGGAACCCTTCAGCATACATGGATGATGACATCACAATGGACCCTTGCTGTTTTCCTCCCTGGCAGCAGCCATGATGCTTCATTCTTCAGTCAGGTGTGGATCCATGCACCTCAACAGGTAAGGGCACCAATCAACAGGTAAAGGCACGTTTTTGTGTGTGTCAAACGATGGTGTCAGATTATGGAAGATTTGTTTGAGGGAACAAGTGGCGTTTCTGTGCAGATTGGAATACTGTCCAGCGTCTATTAGCAAGCCCAGAACACAAAAGCCTTCTTAACTGTTCCTGATGGTATGAAATAATGAACTTTTAGAGTAACCCTCGTTACTCGCTTTCTCAACACAGGAATATACAGCGGACACTGACAAAGCTAAGCCTTTTCTGTTTCTTGCTTTTTGGCCGCTGAAATGCAGGTGCAGTTCAGCTTAGCTTCTGCAACTCACCACCTCTCATGAGATACCATACCTTTTATGCATTTTTGGAGTTGGCAGAATGAGAATGCACATGCTTGTCCAATCAAAGTTCTGTGCTAGCACTGAATGAACTTAGCACCTCTGATACTGCTCTACCTGCTCCAGGGATCCACAAGCAGGTTCCAACCCAGTATTTTATTGCAGCTATGATGAAAAGTGTTCATAAAATAGGTTTTGTCCTTGCTGACTTCTGTTGTTGCAATCAAATTCCTTGCCAACATGTCTTATTCATTGAAATGACAACTATGTTTTATTGCAAATCAAAATGGCTGCCTCCAGAAAATCAATATGGCAGCCTCCATAAAAATTTCAATAGACGGAACACTGAGCGTGTCACAATCGAACCCTTCAGCATACATGGATGATGACATCACAATGGACCCTTGCTGTTTTCCTCCCTGGAAGCAGCCATGATGCTTCATTCTTCAGTCAGGTGTGGATCCATGCACCTCAACAGGTAAGGGCAACAATCAACAGGTAAAGGCAAATTTTTGTGTATTTCAAACGATGGTGTCAGATTATGGAAGATTTGTTTGAGGGAACAAGTGGCGCTTCTGTGCAGATTGGAATACTGTCCAGCGTCTATTAGCAAGCTCAGAACACAAAAGCCTTCTTAACTGTTCCTGATGGTATGGAAAAATGAATTCTTAGAGTAACCCTCGTTACTCGCTTTCTCTCCACAGGTATATAAAGCTGCCACCGACAAAGCTAAGCCTTTTCTGTTTCTTGCTTTTTGGCCGCTGAAATGCAGGTGCAGTTCAGCTTAGCTTCTGCAACTCACCACCTCTCATGATATAACATACCTTTTATGCATTTTTGGAGTTGGCAGAATGAGAATGCACCAGCCTGTCCAATCAAAGTTCTGTGCTAGCACTAAATGAAATTAGCACCTCTGTAACTGAGCTACATGCTGCAGAAATCCAAAAGCAGATTCCAACCCAGTATTTTAATGCAGCTATAATGAAAAGTGCTCATAAACTAGGTTTTGTCCTTGCTGACTTCTGTGTTTGCAATTGAATCCCTTGCCAACATTTCTTATTCATTGAAATGACAACTGTGTTTAACTGCAAATCAAAATGGCTGCCTCCAGAAAATCAATATGGCAGCCTCCAGAAAAATTTCAATAGACGAAACACTGAGCGTGTCACAATGGAACCCTTCAGCATACATGGATGATGACATCACAATGGACCCTTGCTGTTTTCCTCCCTGGCAGCAGCCATGATGCTTCATTCTTCAGTCAGCTGTGGATCCATGCACATCAACAGGTAAGGGCACCAATCAACAGGTAAAGGCACTTATTTGTGTGTGTTTCAAACGATGGTGTCAGATTATGGAAGATTTGTTTGAGGGAACAAGTGGCGCTTCTGTGCAGATTGGAATACTGTCCAGCGTCTATTAGCAAGCCCAGAACCAAAAAGCATTCTTAACTGTTCCTGATGGTATGGAAAAATGAACTTTTAGAGTAACCCTCGTTACTCGCTTTCTCAACACAGGAATATACAGTGGCCACCGACAAAGCTAAGCCTTTTCTGTTTCTTGCTTTTTGGCCGCTGAAATGCAGGTGCAGTTCAGCTTAGCTTCTGCAACTCACCACCTCTCATGAGATACCATACCTTTTTGCAGTTTTGGAGTTGGCAGAATGAGAATGCACATGCTTGTCCAATCAAAGTTCTGTGCTAGCACTGAATGAACTTAGCACCTCTGATACTGCTCTACCTGCTCCAGGAATCCACAAGCAGGTTCCAACACAGTATTTTATTGCAGCTATGATGAAAAGTGCTCATAAACTAGGTTTTGTCCTTGCTGACTTCTGTTGTTGCAATCAAATTCCTTGCCAACATGTATTATTCATTGAAATGACAACTATGTTGTTTATACATTTTTGGAGTTGGCAGAATGAGAATGCACCAGCCTGTCCAATCAAAGTTCTGTGCTAGCACTAAATGAACTTAGCACCTCTGTAACTGAGCTACATGCTGCAGGAATCCAAAAGCAGATTCCAACCCAGTATTTTAATGCAGCTATAGTGAAAAGTGCTCATAAACTTGGTTTTCTCCTTGCTGACTTCTGTGGTTGCAATTGAATCCCTTGCCAACATTTCTTATTCATTGAAATGACAGCTGTGTTTAACTGCAAATCAAAATGGCAGCCTCCAGAAAAACAATATGGCAGCCTCCAGAAAAATTTCAATAGACGGAACACTGAGCGTGTCACAATGGAACCCTTCAGCATACATGGATGATGACATCACAATGGACCCTTGCTGTTTTCCTCCCTGGCAGCAGCCTTGATGCTTCATTCTTCAGTCAGGTGTGGATCCATGCACCTCAACAGCTAAGGGCACCAATCAACAGGTAAAGGCACGTTTTTGTGTGTGTCAAACAATGGTGTCAGATTATGGAAGATTTGTTTGAGGGAACAAGTGGCGCTTCTGTGCAGATTGGAATACTTTACAGAGTCTATTAGCAAGCCCAGAACACAAAAGCCTTCTTAACTGTTCCTGATGGTATGGAAAAATGAACTTTTAGAGTAACCCTCGTTACTCGCTTTCTCAACACAGGAATATACAGCGGCCACTGACAAAGCTAAGCCTTTTCTGTTTCTTTCTTTTTGGCCGCTGAAATGCAAGTGCAGTTCAGCTTAGCTTCTGCAACTCACCACATCTCATGAGATACCATACCTTTTATGCATTTTTGGAGTTGGCAGAATGAGAATGCACATGCTTGTCCAATCAAAGTTCTGTGCTAGCACTGAATGAACTTAGCACCTCTGATACTGCTCTACCTTTTCCAGGAATCCACAAACAGGTTCCAACCCAGTATTTTATTGCAGCTATGATGAAAAGTGCTCATAAACTAGGTTTTGTCCTTGCTGACTTCCCGGTTTTGCAATCAAATTCCTTGCCAACATTTCTTATTCATTGAAAGGACAACTATGTTTTACTGCAAATCAAAATGGCTGCCTCCAGAAAATCAATATGGCAGCCTCCATAAAAATTTCAATAGACGGAACACTGAGCGTGTCACAATGGAACCCTTCAGCATACATGGATGATGACATTACAATGGACCCTTGCTGTTTTCCTCCCTGGCAGCAGCCATGATGCTTCATTCTTCAGTCAGGTGTGGATCCATGCACCTCAACAGGTAAGGGCACTAATCAACAGGTAAGGGCTCAGTTTTGTGTGTGTCAAACGAAGTTGTCAACTTATGAAAGAGTTGTTTAAAGGAACAAGTGGCGCTTCTGTGCAGATTGGAATACTGTCCAGCGTCTATTAGCAAGCCCAGAACACAAAAGCCTTCTTTTCTTTTCAATTCTCTTTTTATTAGTTTTAAAGTGTTGTAACATTAATAGTACAATATAGTAAGGTTCGACATCGTACATACTTAGATAAAGCGAATTAAATTGTCACAATATCACAAAAAACAGTAAACAGAGTACAAACATCATCATAATAGATGAGAAAAGGAGAAGACAGGTGGTGGGAGGGAGGGGAAAGTAGCGCCATGGAGTCACGAAGGTCAGATAGTGTATTATAATGCTAGATAGTATTCAGTGTTTTTAATGTTCAAAACCAGAAGTTGAGGGCCGGAGAAACACCCACTTAAGTGGGGTCTGACAGCACAACCAATGCTTGGTGGGAGGCGCGGAAACAGATCCAGTCCCTCCAGATATTTTGGAAGGAGTGGTGCGTTCTCCGTTCCCATGAGGACAGCTCCTCCATATGATAAATATGGTCTATTCTCCTCAGCCACTGAGTGATTGAGGGTTGGACCGGACAATTCCAGTATTGTGGAATAATGGATTTTGCAGCTGCAGTTAGAAAATGAAAGAGACGTCTTTTGTCACGAGGGATGTCATCCAATCTGATATGGAGAAGTACAGAGGCTGAGGAGGGAGTTGACGGAGAAGAGCAGATTTGTTTGATTATAGCGAGGACCTCAGTCCAGAACGACTGTATGGTCGGGCAGTGCCACCACATATGAATTTAGTCTGCGCCTGGGTTAGAGCATCTCCAGCAGATGTCAGTATTAATGCAACGCATCTGTTTAAGACGAACTGGGGTGAGGTACCATCGCGAAACTAGTCTAAATGAGTTTTCCTGTAATCTAGTACATCGTGTCGTGCCATGTGAGAGAAGGTATATCTGCTTTATCTCCTGTTCTGTCCAGACAGTGTCTAAGTCCCTCTCCCAGTCGCTAATGTATTTCCTATTTTGAGGGAATTTCGTGTCCTGCAGGAGTTTGTATAGAAGAGAGAGAAGGTGCCTAGGTGGAGATTGGAGTGTCATGAATTTCTCAAAAGTAGTTAGTTCCGTACGATATTTTTGCTGTGTTAAATAAGGGCGTAGCAGAGCACGTATATGTGATTTGTGTAGAAAATGAAGTGGGCTCTTATCTAATGGGTCATCTATGACCTCGGGGTCCATGAACGAGTGTATTAAAATGGATTGTAGCTCCGATTTTTTGAGACCTAAATCCGTGGATTTTTCCTGGTAGACGCAGGCTAAGTCTGCTAGAGTCATGAGTGGGGAGGTAGGTGGGCTCAAGGAGGATCTGTATTTCAGCCAGACAGAAAGTGTGGTTTTGATGAGGATATTTCGGATTGGGACACCGGCAGATTTTAGGTCATCTAGGTTCCAAAGAAGGGAACGTAAGGGGCCCGGGCAGAGTTCTCCCTCGAGGGAGACCCATAGTTTATCTGAGCTAGATCTTACCCAATGAATTAGTCGCGAGAGGTGCACTGCATCGTAGTAAAGTTCCCAATCTGGAAGTGCCATGCCTCCCTTCGATTTATGCTGCGTCAATAGTGCAAAGCTTAGTCTTGATTTATTGTCTTTCCAGAGAAATCTATTAGTTACTTTCCTCACCTCCGTGAAGAAGGCGGAAGGGATCGGGAGGGGAAGCGTTTGAAAGAGGTAGAGTAATTTTGGTAGTAGAATGGCTTTAATCAGGTTTTTCCGGCCCATCCAAGACAGAAATGGAAACGACCATGACTCTATAATAGACTGGAATAGCTGTGGAATGGGGGAATAATTTAGAGTGTATAAGTTTTTTTTAACCCCAAATAAGTGATGTGTGAGGGGGGCCACTGGTATGGAAATTGACACTGGAGTGAGGATTTTATATCAGGGGGTAAATTGACGCCTATAGCTTCTGATTTGGAAGGGTTAACTTTAAAGTTAGAGATAGCACCATACTTGCTTAATAAGGCTTGAAGCGCGGGGAAAGCAGAGATTGGGTTGGTAATGATTAGGAGGATATCGTCAGCATAGGCCGCTGTGTGATGAATAGTTGAGCCGTCGTTATAGCCGACGATGTCTGGATGGTTCCTAATAGAGAGGAGCAGAGGTTCGAGGGCTAACACAAATAGGGAAGGGGAAAGGGGGCAGCCTTGTCTAGTCCCATTGTGTATGTCAAATGAGTCAGTCAGAGAGTTATTGATTCGTAACCGTGCAGAGGGAAAGGAGTACATGGCGAAAATAGCAGATATAAACGTCTGTGGGATGCCAAAACGGGCCAACGTTAGTTTCATATAGGTCCAGTCCACCCTGTCAAAAGCTTTCTCCGCGTCTGTGCCTAATAACACAAGTGGGGATTTCTTGTGCGTGGCGTTCTGTAAGATGGATAGAATCCTCATAGTATTATCCTTCCCCTCCCTTCCTGCCACAAAGCCCACTTGCTCCGGAGAAATTAAGGAAAGAATGAGGGGTTTAAGCCTATTGGCAAGCAGACTGGCGTACAACTTAATGTCCGTATTTAGTAACGAGATAGGTCTGTAACTCCCGCATTGGGAGGGATCCTTCCCTTCCTTGTGTATAAGCGTTATGTATGCCTCTAAGGCCTGTTTGGGTATTGGAACACCCAATAAATATGCATTAAAGGTGTCTACCATCTGCGGAAGTAGAAGGGAGGAAAAGGAACAGTAGTAGGAAGATGGCAGTCCATCTGGACCCGGAGCTCTGGACTTTGGGCAGCGTTTCAGGGTGGACTGGCCCTCAGCAAGAGAGAAAGGGAGTGTCAGTTTGTCTCTTGCCTCTGAAGATAGTGTAGGAATGTCCAATTGTGAGAGGAAGTCATTAATATGGTTAATATGGGTGATCTGTTCCCTGTCACAATCAGTAGAGTGTAGCTGATACAGGGAAGAGTAAAAGGCCAGGAATTCCCGTTCAATGATTTCTGGGTCAGTAACCAGGGAGCCCGAGCTCGTCTTGATTTCGTGTATATGTGTGCGGGATTTACGTTTTTTGATGAGGGACATCATCAATTTAGATGCTTTATCGCCATGTGCATAGAAAGAGTGCTTAACCGACATGTAGACTTTGGCAGAATTACTGTTAAAAATGTCACGGAGTTCTAGTCGGGCTGCCGTAAGTGGTTGGAGGTGGGAAAGCGCCAGTGAGCGCTTGTGTAGTTTTTCAAGTTTTTCAATTTCAAGTTGTAGTTGCTTAATCTGGGCGTCCCTCTGTTTTTTGTAATGTGAGCTAACTGAGATGAACTCTCCCCTAATGGTGGCCTTATGTGCTTCCCATATAATTGGTATAGATGTGTCGTCAGTCCTGTTTTGGGCAAAGTAGAGTTCCAACCTTTTTGTTATTTTGGAGCGTATATCTGGTATTGACAGGAGTGTCTCATTTAAGCGCCAGGAAGGCTTAGTTAGGGAGGGTGGTTTAAGCGCCATGGACAGATCTATTGGGGAGTGATCGGAGTGGACACTGGACCTAATGGTCGCGGATAAGAGCTTAGGAAGGGAGGAACTGTGTATGAAAAAGTAATCAATTCTATGGTAGGAATTGTGCGGTTGAGAATAAAGAGAAAAGTCCTTCTCGGTGGGGTGAAGAAAGCGCCAGGTATCGACTAGGGAAAACATGTGTAGTGTAGTTTTGATGTGCTTCAGCGTTTTGTATGAGAGTGAGGATTTCCCAGAAGATGTGTCGAGTAGAGGGTCAATGGAGACGTTAAGGTCCCCTCCTATAATTAGTTCCCCTTGTTTAAGGCTATCTATCAACGCCATAGTGGATCTAAACCACTTGGCTTGATGTTGGTTTGGAGCATAAAAATTTACTAAGGTGACTACGGTGCCCTCAAGTTTACCAATCAATAGGAGAACTCTCCCTCCTGATCCCTGTACGAGTCCAGTAGTTCAAAAGAGGTGCGTTTGGCCACCGCGATAGAAACACCACAGGAGTTTTTACGCGGGGTGAAAGCGTGAAACCACTTATCAAAGAAATGTTTGTGAAATGTGGGTACCTTCGATGGTCTAAAATGTGTCTCTTGTAAAAGAGCAAATCTGCTCCCGACTTTTACAGCTATGCAGTATTTGTGAGCGTTTTACGGCTGCATTAAGTCCTCTGGTGTTAAAGGAGATCAATTTTATGGATCCCATAATGAGTGGGGGTGATGTAGCGGACATAGTGTGATGAGATCAGTTAGTAACATAGACTTACCGAAAAAGACTTTGCGACTCCAAGGAGGAATGAGAGGATGAGGGAAAAGATGGGGGGGGGGTCCCAGGGTTATAAAAGAGAGAAAAATGCAAACATAGGTTAAACAGCAAACTACAAAATATCATGTAGCAGGGTGCAAAACGTAGAGCACGAATATTATTAAACTTAGTTTCATGTAATGACATACTTGATGCATATCATCCTGGCCAATGATCTAGAGTTAGAAACCGTCACTACGGGAGGGATTCACTGTTCCTTAGGTTTCCTAGAAAGTTAACTAAATCGTATTTCCTTCGTAAAATCTATGCCCAGGAAGGACGTCGGTAACCCCAGAGGGGAAACCATGGATGAAAGCCAAGATCCGCCCGGGCATCGATATCACGAGAGTTAGAGTGGTTCTACAGACACAGAAAGGACTACATATCAGTTTATCTAACGTTTCCTGAACTATGGAAAAACAAATAAGACTAACGTCTAAAAGCAAAACCTAACCCAACACTAGTGAGTAATGCTCAGAGAGTAGCCCTCTAGGCCGAAAAAAGGCCCAAGAGGGTAGTCTCTCTGCAAGGTGGATGCAGATGGGAAGTGAGATACCGCTAGATGGGAAAGTAGTGAGGATAGGTCAAAACATTAACTTGTATTAGAGAAGGACAACGTTACAATCTACTCCAAACTCAGGTCGGATATGGGTTAATTCGCCTGGGGTCAGTTTTCCTTGGCGTCGGCGTTGTCTTCCTCTCTTTTCCATGCTGACGGTTTCCCACGGGGTGGATGGTGGAATCATAGGGAGTGACGAGAGATCTTGGATGGGTGACCAGTCCGGAATGTCCAGATCCGAGATGTCGAGCTGCTGTAGGAGGTCTGATAGCTCCGAATGGTCACGCAGGATCAATCTTTTACCATCATGGTTAATTGAGAGACCGAAGGGGAACAACCATCTGTATGGCGTATTCCTACGCCTAAGGACATCTGTGAGAGGTTTGAGGAGGCTTCTCTTTGAGAGGGTTGTGCGTGCCAGATCTTGATAAATAGCGACAGTAGCGTTTTCAATCATAGGCAGTGGATGGGTTCTGGCAAAGCGCAGTATATCGTACCGGACCTTAGAGTGGAATAATCTGCAAATAACGTCCATTGGGGGGTCCGAAGGCGGAGGTTTAGCTCTGAGGGCGCGGTGTGCACGTTCAATTGAAATCTCCAGGGGGTACGATTCACCCAGAATGGCTATGAAGAATTGTTTTACTGTGTCAGGCAGGGATTCTGGTAGGATAGATTCCGGTACACCTTTCAGACGTAAATTATTCCGCCTAGCCCTGTTCTCCTGATCCTCCATCCAGTTTACTTTCTTATTCAGGTGGTTTTGGCAGGAGGACAAGGCTTGTGAGGACGCTGATGTATAAGAGATGATTTGCGCTTGCGTGTTTTCTAGCTGCTCTACTCTGTTTCCAATATGTCTGACTTCTTGTTTGAAGTCCTGAAATTCTTTTCCCGGGGATCTAGTGCTTTAGTCAACGCTTTTTCCAAGAAGCCCCTAGAAATGGGCAGATTCTTCTCCCTGGATGTTTCTTCTGTGTCGCTGTCCATGATAGCACACTGTGGGGCACCACGGATCGTGGCGGTATCTGATGAAGGATTAGAAGAACGAGCGCTGTCACTGGCAATTGCTGGGCGACTTCTTTGTAAAAAAGAGTCCAGTGACATATGGCTGGATTTTAGAGAAGAGTCCCTCTGTTTTGCAGGGCCTATTTTAACCATAGCAGGATGAGAGAATAGATGTAGAAGGGTACCAGGGAACCAGCGAAGTTGGCTGAGGGAACAGAGAATGCAGCTGGGCCTGGATGGCTGCTGAGTAGAAAAGGTTACATCACTTCAAGTAACCTGTATGAGGTAGAAGAGGTAGCTATACGGGCGCAGTGGAGGATGTGCCCCTTTGCCGTGTAGGTCACACTTAGTACCAGGATATGGGTGTCCTGGCAGTGGGAGAAATTGGACCGCTGGCCCTTTAAAAAATATTTCTTATAACACTTATAGTCTTGGGCAAGACCTTAAAAATTCAGGCATAGCCTGTGAGGAGAGAAGAAAGTACTTATCAGTCCCGGGGTGTCCGAGGGCGGCTCTCCGGCAGGTGCTCCTGAGGCTAATAATGAGGGACTAGAGGTCAAGCTGCTGCACTTGTGCCGGAACCTCAGCGCTGGTGATGACACGGGATCCACAGGATGAAGACTTCTGGAGGACTCAGCGCAGGAGAGATCTCCAGGCCGACAGGGCCGGGTCACAGTAACGCCGCGTGGAAGGCTGAAAATGACGCACGTCCGTCCGGGCCCTAACGGGCTACCGCCAGGTGAGCCGGACCGCACTCCGAATGCTTGAAGAAGGCCACCAGGTCCGGCTGGGTAAAGATGGGTAAGTACTCAGTTATACGGTCAGCCGACCGGCCTCCCCCGCCCGCGTGGAGGAGTCAGGAGGGCGCTAGGGCGGACCAGGCCGCAACTCCGGTGCCGTGGAAATCCGCGGCAAAACTCTCTCCTCCGGTTCCCCAAGCAGATATATACACAAAAGCCTTCTTAACTGTTCCTGATGGTATGGAAAAATGAACTTTTAGAATAACCGTCGTTACTCGCTTTCTCAACACAGCAATATACAGTGGCCACCGACAAAGCTGAGCCTTTTCTGTTTCTTGCTTTTTGGCCGCTGAAATGCAGGTGCAGTTCAGCTTAGCTTCTGCAACTCACCACCTCTCATGAGATACCATACCTTTTATTAATTTTTGGAGTTGGCAGAATGAGAATGCACATGCTTGTCCAATCAAAGTTCTGTGCTAGCACTGAATGAACTTAGCACCTCTGATACTGCTCTACCTGCTCCAGGAATCCACAAGCAGGTTCCAACCCAGTATTTTATTGCAGCTATGATGAAAAGTGCTCATAAACTAGGTTTTGTCATTGCTTCCTTCTGTTGTTGCAATCAAATTCCTTGCCAACATGTCTTATTCATTGAAATGACAACTATGTTTTACTGCAAATCAAAATGGCTGCCTCCAGAAAATCAATATGGCAGCCTCCATAAAAATTTCAATAGATGGAACACTGAGCGTGTCACAATGGAACCCTTCAGCATACATGGATGATGACATCACAATGGACCCTTGCTGTTTTCCTCCCTGGCAGCAGCCATGATGCTTCATTCTTCAGTCAGGTGTGGATCCATGCACCTCAACAGGTAAGGGCACCAATCAACAGGTAAAGGCACATTTTTGTGTGTGTCAAACGAAGGTGTGAGCTTATGAAAGATTTGTTTGAGGGAACAAGTGGCGCTTCTGTGCAGATTGGAATACTGTCCAGCGTCTATTAGCAAGCCCAGAACACAAAAGCCTTCTTAACTGTTCCTGATGGTATGGAAAAATGAACTCTTAGAGTAACCCTCGTTACTCAATTTCTCACCACAGGAATATAAAGCGGTCACCGACAAAGCTAAGCCTTTTCTGTTTCTTGCTTTTTGGCAGCTGAAATGCAGGTGCAGTTCAGCTTAGCTTCTGCAACTCACCACCTCTCATGAGATACCATACCTTTTATGCATTTTTGGAGTTGGCAGCATGAGAATGCACCAGCCTGTCCAATCAAAGTTCTGTGCTAGCACTAAATGAACTTAGCACTTCTGTAACTGAGCTACATGCTGTAGGAATCCAAAAGCAGATTCCAACCCAGTATTTTAATGCAGCTATAGTGAAAAGTGCTCATAAACTAGGTTTTGTCCTTGCTGACTTCTATGGTTGCAATTGAATCCCTTGCCAACATTTCTTATTCATTGAAATGACACCTGTGTTTAACTGCAAATCAAAATGGCAGCCTCCAGAAAATCAATATGGCAGCCTCCATAAAAATTTCAATAGACGGAACACTGAGCGTGTCACAATCGAACCCTTCAGCATACATGGATGATGACATCACAATGGACCCTTGCTGTTTTCCTCCCTGGCAGCAACAATGATGCTTCATTCTTCAGTCAGGTGTGGATCCATGCACCTCAACAGGTAAGGGCACCAATCAAAAGGTAAGGGCACATTTTTGTGTGTGTCAAACGAAGGTGTAAGCTTATGAAAGATTTGTTTGAGGGAACAAGTGGCGCTTCTGTGCAGATTGGAATACTGTCCAGCGTCTATTAGCAAGCCCAGAACACAAAAGCCTTCTTAACTGTTCCTGATGGTATGGAAAAATGAACTCTTAGAGTAACCCTCGTTACTCGCTTTTTCAACACAGGAATATAAAGCTGCCACCGACAAAGCTAAGCCTTTTCTGTTTCTTGCTTTTTGGCCGCTGAAATGCAGGTGCAGTTCAGCTTAGCTTCTGCAACTCACCACCTCTCATGAGATACCATACCTTTTATGCATTTTTGGAGTTGGCAGAATGAGAATGCACATGCTTGTCCAATCAAAGTTCTGTGCTAGCACTGAATGAACTTAGCACCTCTGATACTGCTCTACCTGCTCCAGGAATCCACAAGCAGGTTCCAACCCAGTATTTTATTGCAGCTATGATGAAAAGTGCTCATAAACAAGGCTTTGTCCTTGCTGACTTCTGTTGTTGCAATCAAATTCCTTGCCAACATTTCTTATTCATTGAAATGACAGCTGTGTTTAACTGCAAATCAAAATGGCAGCCTCCAGAAAATCAATATGGCAGCCTTTATAAAAATGTCAATAGACGGAACACTGAGCGTGTCACAATGGAACCCTTCAGCATACATGGATGATGACATCACAATGGATCCTTGCTGTTTTCCTCCCTGGCAGCAGCCATGATGCTTCATTCTTCAGTCAGGTGTGGATCCATGCACCTCAACAGGTAAGGGCACCAATCAACAGGTAAAGGCACGTATTTGTGTGTGTCAAACGATGGTGTCAGATTATGGAAGATTTGTTTGAGGGAACAAGTGGCGCTTCTGTGCAGATTGGAATACTGTCCAGCGTCTATTAGCAAGCCCAGAACACAAAAGCCTTCTTAACTGTTCCTGATGGTATGGAAAAATAAACTTTTAGAGTAACCCTCGTTACTCACTTTCTCAATACAGGAATATACAGCGGCCACCGACAAAGCTAAGCCTTTTCTGTTTCTTGCTTTTTGGCCGCTGAAATGTAGGTGCAGTTAAGCTTAGCTTCTGCAACTCACCACCTCTCATGAGATATCATACCTTTTATGCATTTTTGGAGATGGCAGAATGAGAATGCACCAGCCTGTCCATTCAAAGTTCTGTGCTAGCAGTAAATGAACTTAGCACCTCTGTAACTGAGCTATATGCTGCAGGAATCCAAAAGCAGATTCCAACCCAGTATTTTAATGCAGCTATAGTGAAAAGTGCTCATAAACTAGGTTTTCTCCTTGCTGACTTCTGTGGTTGCAATTGAATCGCTTGCCAACATTTCTTATTAATTGAAATGACAGCTGTGTTTAACTGCAAATCAAAATGGCAGCCTCCAGAAAATCAATATGGCAGCCTCCATAAAAATTTCAATAGACGGAACACTGAGCGTGTCACATTGTAAACCCTTCAGCTTACATGGATGATGACATCACAATGGATCCTTGCAGTTTTCCTCCCTGGCAGCAGCCATGATGCTTCATTCTTCAGTCAGGTGTGGATCCATGCACCTCAACAGGTAAGGGCACCAATCAACAGGTAAAGGCACGTTTTTGTGTGTGTCAAACGATGGTGTCAGATTATGGAAGATTTGTTTGAGGGAACAAGTGGCGCTTCTGTGCAGATTGGAATACTGTCCAGCGTCTATTAGCAAGCCCAGAACACAAAAGCCTTCATAACTGTTCCTGATGGTATGGAAAAATGAACTTTTAGAGTAACCCTCGTTACTCACTTTCTCAACACAGGAATATAAAGCGGCCACCGACAAAGCTAAGCCTTTTCTGTTTCTTGCTTTTTGGCCGCTGAAATGCAGGTGCAGTTCAGCTTAGCTTCTGCAACTCACCACCTCTCATGAGATATCATACCTTTTATGCATTTTTGGAGTTGGCAGAATGAGAATGCACCAGCCTGTCCATTCAAAGTTCTGTGCTAGCAGTAAGTGAACTTAGCACCTCTGTAACTGAGCTATATGCTGCAGGAATCCAAAAGCAGATTCTAACCCAGTATTTTAATGCAGCTATAGTGAAAAGTGCTCATAAACTAGGTTTTCTCCTTGCTGAATTCTGTGTTTGCAATTGAATCCCTTGCCAACATTTCTTATTCATTGAAATGACAGCTGTGTTTAACTGCAAATCAAAATGGCAGCCTCCAGAAAATCAATATGGCAGCCTCCATAAAAATTTCAATAGACGGAACACTGAGCGTGTCACAATGGAACCCTTCAGCATACATGGATGATGACATCACAATGGACCCTTGCTGTTTTCCTCCCTGGCAGCAGCCATGATGCTTCATTCTTCAGTCAGGTGTGGATCCATGCACCTCAACAGGTAAGGGCACCAATCAACAGGTAAAGGCACGTTTTTGTGTGTGTCAAACGATGGTGTCAGATTATGGAAGATTTGTTTGAGGGAACAAGTGGCGCTTCTGTGCAGATTGGAATACTGTCCAGCGTCTATTAGCAAGCCCAGAACACAAAAGCCTTCTTAACTGTTCCTGATGGTATGGAAAAATGAACTCTTAGAGTAACCCTCGTTACTCGCTTTCTCAACACAGGAATATAAAGCGGCCACCGACAAAGCTAAGCCTTTTCTGTTTCTTGCTTTTTGGCCGCTGAAATGCAGGTGCAGTTCAGCTTAGCTTCTGCAACTCACCACCTCTCATGAGATACCATACCTTTTATGCATTTTTGGAGTTGGCAGAATGAGAATGCACATGCTTGTCCAATCAAAGTTCTGTGCTAGCACTGAATGAACTTAGCACCTCTGATACTGCTCTACCTGCTCCAGGAATCCACAAGCAGGTTCCAACCCAGTATTTTAATGCAGCTATGATGAAAAGTGCTCATAAACTAGGTTTTGTCCTTGCTGACTTCTGTTGTTGCAATCAAATTCCTTGCCAACATGTCTTATTCATTGAAATGACAACTATGTTTTACTGCAAATCAAAATGGCTGCCTCCAGAAAATCAATATGGCAGCCTCCATGAAAATGTCAATAGACGGAACACTGAGCGTGTCACAATGGAACCCTTCAGCATACATGGATGATGACATCACAATGGATCCTTGCTGTTTTCCTCCCTGGCAGCAGCCATGATGCTTCATTCTTCAGTCAGGTGTGGATCCATGCACCTCAACAGGTAAGGGCACCAATCAACAGGTAAAGGCACGTTTTTGTGTGTGTCAAACGATGGTGTCAGATTATGGAAGATTTGTTTGAGGGAACAAGTGGCGCTTCTGTGCAGATTGGAATACTGTCCAGCGTCTATTAGCAAGCCCAGAACACAAAAGCCTTCTTAACTGTTCCTGATGGTATGGAAAAATGAACTTTTAGAGTAACCCTCGTTACTCACTTTCTCAACACAGGAATATACAGCGGCCACCGACAAAGCTAAGCCTTTTCTGTTTCTTGCTTTTTGGCCGCTGAAATGCAGGTGCAGTTCAGCTTAGCTTCTGCAACTCACCACCTCTCATGAGATATCATACCTTTTATGCATTTTTGGAGTTGGCAGAATGAGAATGCACCAGCCTGTCCATTCAAAGTTCTGTGCTAGCAGTAAATGAACTTAGCACCTCTGTAACTGAGCTACATGCTGCAGGAATCCAAAAGCAGATTCCAACCCAGTATTTTAATGCAGCTATAGTGAAAAGTGCTCATAAACTAGGTTTTCTCCTTGCTGACTTCTGTGGTTGCAATTGAATCCCTTGCCAACATTTCTTATTCATTGAAATGACAGCTGTGTTTAACTGCAAATCAAAATGGCAGCCTCCAGAAAATCAATATGGCAGCCTCCATAAAAATTTCAATAGACGGAACACTGAGCGTGTCACAATGTGAACCCTTCAGCATACATGGATGATGACATCACAATGGATCCTTGCTGTTTTCCTCCCTGGCAGCAGCCATGATGCTTCATTCTTCAGTCAGGTGTGGATCCATGCACCTCAACAGGTAAGGGCACCAATCAACAGGTAAAGGCACGTTTTTGTGTGTGTCAAACGATGGTGTCAGATTATGGAAGATTTGTTTGAGGGAACAAGTGGCGCTTCTGTGCAGATTGGAATACTGTCCAGCGTCTATTAGCAAGCCCAGAACACAAAAGCCTTCTTAACTGTTCCTGATGGTATGGAAAAATGAACTTTTAGAGTAACCCTCGTTACTCACTTTCTCAACACAGGAATATAAAGCGGCCACCGACAAAGCTAAGCCTTTTCTGTTTCTTGCTTTTTGGCCGCTGAAATGCAGGTGCAGTTCAGCTTAGCTTCTGCAACTCACCACCTCTCATGAGATATCATACCTTTTATGCATTTTTGGAGTTGGCAGAATGAGAATGCACCAGCCTGTCCATTCAAAGTTCTGTGCTAGCAGTAAATGAACTTAGCACCTCTGTAACTGAGCTACATGCTGCAGGAATCCAAAAGCAGATTCCAACCCAGTATTTTAATGCAGCTATAGTGAAAAGTGCTCATAAACTAGGTTTTCTCCTTGCTGACTTCTGTGTTTGCAATTGAATCCCTTGCCAACATTTCTTATTCATTGAAATGACAGCTGTGTTTAACTGCAAATCAAAATGGCAGCCTCCAGAAAATCAATATGGCAGCCTCCATAAAAATTTCAATAGACGGAACACTGAGCGTGTCACAATGTAAACCCTTCATCTTACATGGATGATGACATCACAATGGATCCTTGCTGTTTTCCTCCCTGGCAGCAGCCATGATGCTTCATTCTTCAGTCAGGTGTGGATCCATGCACCTCAACAGGTAAGGGCACCAATCAACAGGTAAAGGCACGTTTTTGTGTGTGTCAAACGATGGTGTCAGATTATGGAAGATTTGTTTGAGGGAACAAGTGGCGCTTCTGTGCAGATTGGAATACTGTCCAGCATCTATTAGCAAGCCCAGAACACAAAAGCCTTGTTACCTGTTCCTGATGGTATGGAAAAATGAACTCTTAGAGTAACCCTCGTTATTTGCTTTCTCAACACAGGAATATAAAGCGGCCACCGACAAAGCTAAGCCTTTTCTGTTTCTTGCTTTTTGGCCGCTGAAATGCAGGTGCAGTTCAGCTTAGCTTCTGCAACTCACCACCTCTCATGAGATATCATACCTTTTATGCATTTTTGGAGTTGGCAGAATGAGAATGCACCAGCCTGTCCATTTAAAGTTCTGTGCTAGCACTAAATGAACTTAGCACCTCCGTAACTGAGATACATGCTGCAGGAATCCAAAAGCAGATTCCAACCCAGTATTTTAATGCAGCTATAGTGAAAAGTGCTCATAAACTAGGTTTTCTCCTTGCTGACTTCTGTGGTTGCAATTGAATCCCTTGCCAACATTTCTTATTCATTGAAATGACAGCTGTGTTTAACTGCAAATAAAAATGGCAGCCTCCAGAAAATCAATATGGCAGCCTCCATAAAAATTTCAATAGACGGAACACTGAGCGTGTCACAATGGAACCCTTCAGCATACATGGATGATGACATCACAATGGACCCTTGCTGTTTTCCTCCCTGGCAGCAGCCATGATGCTTCATTCTTCAGTCAGGTGTGGATCCATGCACCTCAACAGGTAAGGGCACCAATCAACAGGTAAAGGCACATTTTTGTGTGTGGCAAACGAAGGTGTCAGGTTATGAAAGATTTGTTTGAGGGAACAAGTGGCGCTTCTGTGCAGATTGGAATACTGTCCAGCATCTATTAGCAAGCCCAGAACACAAAAGCCTTCTTACCTGTTCCTGATGGTATGGAAAAATGAACTCTTAGAGTAACCCTCGTTACTCGCTTTCTCAACACAGGAATATAAAGCGGCCACCGACAAAGCTAAGCCTTTTCTGTTTCTTGCTTTTTGGCCGCTGAAATGCAGGTGCAGTTCAGCTTAGCTTCTGCAACTCACCACCTCTCATGAGATACCATACCTTTTATGCAGTTTTGGAGTTGGCAGAATGAGAATGCACATGCTTGTCCAATCAAAGTTCTGTGCTAGCACTGAATGAACTTAGCACCTCTGATACTGCTCTACCTGCTCCAGGAATCCACAAGCAGGTTCCAACCCAGTATTTTATTGCAGCTATGATGAAAAGTGCTCATAAACTAGGCTTTGTCCTTGCTGACTTCTGTTGTTGCAATCAAATTCCTTGCCAACATTTCTTATTCATTGAAATGACAACTGTGTTTTACTGCAAATCAAAATGGCTGCCTCCAGAAAATCAATATGGCAGCCTCCATAAAAATTTCAATAGACGGAACACTGAGCGTGTCACAATGGAACCCTTCAGCATACATGGATGATGACATCACAATGGACCCTTGCTGTTTTCCTCCCTGGCAGCAGCCATGATGCTTCATTCTTCAGTCAGGTGTGGATCCATGCACCTCAACAGGTAAGGGCACCAATCAACAGGTAAAGGCACATTTTTGTGTGTGTCAAACGAAGGTGTCAGCTTATGAAAGATTTGTTTGAGGGAACAAGTGGCGCTTCTGTGCAGATTGGAATACTGTCCAGCGTCTATTAGCAAGCCCAGAACACAAAAGCCTTCTTAACTGTTCCTGATGGTATGGAAAAATGAACTCTTAGAGTAACCCTCGTTACTCGCTTTCTCAACACAGGAATATAAAGCGGCCACTGACAAAGCTAAGCCTTTTCTTTTTCTTGCTTTTTGGCCGCTGAAATGCATGTGCAGTTCAGCTTAGCTTCTGCAACTCACCACCTCTCATGAGATATCATACTTTTTATGCATTTTTGGAGTTGGCAGAATGAGAATGCACCAGCCTGTCCATTCAAAGTTCTGTGCTAGCAGTAAATGAACTTAGCACCTCTGTAACTGAGCTACATGCTGCAGGAATCCAAAAGCAGATTCCAACCCAGTATTTTAATGCAGCTATAGTGAGAAGTGCTCATAAACTAGGTTTTCTCCTTGCTGACTTCTGTGGTTGCAATTGAATCCCTTGCCAACATGTCTTATTCATTGAAATGACAGCTGAGTTTAACTGCAAATCAAAATGGCAGCTTCCAGATAATCAATATGGCAGCCTCCATAAAATTTCAATAGACGGAACACTGAGCGTGTCACAATGGAACCCTTCAGCATACATGGATGATGACATCACAATGGACCCTTGATGTTTTCCTCCCTGGCAGCAGCCATGATGCTTCATTCTTCAGTCAGGTGTGGATCCATGCACCTCAACAGGTAAGGGCACCAATCAACAGGTAAAGGCACATTTTTGTGTGTGGCAAACGAAGGTGTCAGGTTATGAAAGATTTGTTTGAGGGAACAAGTGGCGCTTCTGTGCAGATTGGAATACTGTCAAGCATCTATTAGCAAGCCCAGAACACAAAAGCCTTCTTACCTGTTCCTGATGGTATGGAAAAATGAACTCTTAGAGTAACCCTCGTTACTCGCTTTCTCAACACAGGAATATAAAGCGGCCACCGACAAAGCTAAGCCTTTTTTTGTTTCTTGCTTTTTGGCCGCTGAAATGCAGGTGCAGTTCAGCTTAGCTTCTGCAACTCACCACTTCTCATGAGATACCATACCTTTTATGCAGTTTTGGAGTTGGCAGAATGAGAATGCACATGCTTGTCCAATCAAAGTTCTGTGCTAGCACTGAATGAACTTAGCACCTCTGATACTGCTCTACCTGCTCCAGGAATCCACAAGCAGGTTCCAACCCAGTATTTTATTGCAGCTAAGATGAAAAGTGCTCATAAACTAGGTTTTGTCCTTGCTGACTTCTGTTGTTGCAATCAAATTCCTTGCCAACATTTCTTATTCATTGAAATGACAACTGTGTTTTACTGCAAATCAAAATGGCTGCCTCCAGAAAATCAATATGGCAGCCTCTATAAAAATGTCAAAAGACGGAACACTGAGCGTGTCACAATGGAACCCTTCAGCATACATGGATGATGACATCACAATGGACCCTTGATGTTTTCCTCCCTGGCAGCAGCCATGATGCTTCATTCTTCAGTCAGGTGTGGATCCATGCACCTCAACAGGTAAGGGCACCAATCAACAGATAAAGGCACATTTTTGTGTGTGGCAAACGAAGGTGTCAGGTTATGAAAGATTTGTTTGAGGGAATAAGTGGCACTTCTGTGCAATCTGGAATACTGTCCAGCATCTATTAGCAAGCCCAGAACACAAAAGCCTTCTTACCTGTTCCTGTTGGTATGGAAAAATGAACTCTTAGAGTAACCCTCGTTACTCGCTTTCTCAACACAGGAATATAAAGCGGCCACCGACAAAGCTAAGCCTTTTTTTGTTTCTTGCTTTTTGGCCGCTGAAATGCAGGTGCAGTTCAGCTTAGCTTCTGCAACTCACCACTTCTCATGAGATACCATACCTTTTATGCAGTTTTGGAGTTGGCAGAATGAGAATGCACATGCTTGTCCAATCAAAGTTCTATGGTAGCACTGAATGAACTTAGCACCTCTGATACTGCTCTACCTGCTCCAGGAATCCATAAGCAGGTTCCAACCCAGTATTTTAATGCAGCTATGATGAAAAGTGCTCATAAACTAGGTTTTCTCATTGCTGACTTCTGTTGTTGCAATCAAATTCCTTGCCAACATTTCTTATTCATTGAAATGACAACTGTGTTTTACTGCAAATCAAAATGGCTGCCTCCAGAAAATCAATATGGCAGCCTCCATAAAAATTTCAATAGACGGAACACTGAGCGTGTCACAATGGAACCCTTCAGCATACATGGATGATGACATCACAATGGACCCTTGCTGTTTTCCTCCCTGGCAGCAGCTATGATGCTTCATTCTTCAGTCAGGTGTGGATCCATGCAGCTCAACAGGTAAGGGCACCAATCAACAGGTAAGGGCACATTTTTGTGTGTGTCAAACGAAGGTGTCAGCTTATGAAAGATTTGTTTGAGGGAACAAGTGGTGCTTCTGTGCAGATTGGAATACTGTCCAGCGTCTATTAGCAAGCCCAGAACACAAAAGCCTTCTTAACTGTTCCTGATGGTATGGAAAAATGAACTCTTAGAGTAACCCTCGTTACTCGCTTTCTCAACACAGGAATATAAAGCGGCCACCGACAAAGCTAAGCCTTTTCTGTTTCTTGCTTTTTGGCCGCTGAAATGCAGGTGCAGTTCAGATTAGCTTCTGCAACTCACCACCTCTCATGAGATACCATACCTTTTATGCAGTTTTGGAGTTGGCAGAATGAGAATGCACATGCTTGTCCAATCAAAGTTCTGTGCTAGCACTGAATGAACTTAGCACCTCTGATACTGCTCTACCTGCTCCAGGAATTCACAAGCAGGTTCCAACCCAGTATTTTATTGTAGCTATGATGAAAAGTGCTCATAAACTAGGCTTTGTCCTTGCTGACTTCTGTTGTTGCAATCAAATTCCTTGCCAACATTTCTTATTCATTGAAATGGCAACTGTGTTTTACTGAAAATCAAAATGGCTGCCTCCGAAAATCAATATGGCAGCCTCTATAAAAATTTCAATAGACGGAACACTGAGCGTGTCACAATGGAACCCTTTAGCATACATGGATGATGACATCACAATGGACCCTTGCTGTTTTCCTCCCTGGCAGCAGCCATGATGCTTCATTCTTCAGTCAGGTGTGGATCCATGCAGCTCAACAGGTAAGGGCACCAATCAACAGGTAAAGGCACATTTTTGTGTGTGGCAAACGAAGGTGTCAGGTTATGAAAGATTTGTTTGAGGGAACAAGTGGCGCTTCTGTGCAGACTGGAATACTGTACAGCATCTATTAGCAAGCCCAGAACACAAAAGCCTTCTTACCTGTTCCTGATGGTATAGAAAAATGAACTCTTAGAGTAACCCTCGTTACACACTTTCTTCACACAGGAATAGAATGCGGCCACCGACAGAGCTAAGCCTTTTCTGTTTCTTGCTTTTTGGCCGCTGAAATGCAGGTGCAGTTAAGATTAGCTTCTGCAACTCACCACCTCTCATGAGATACCATACCTTTTATGCAGTTTTGGAGTTTGCAGAATGAGAATGCACATGCTTGTCCAATCAAAGTTCTGTGCTAACACTGAATGAACTTAGCACCTCTGATACTGCTCTACCTGCTCCAGGAATCCACAAGTAGGTTCCAACCCAGTATTTTATTGCAGCTATGATGAAAAGTGCTCATAAACTAGGTTTTGTCCTTGCTGACTTCTGTTGTTGCAATCAAATTCCTTGCCAACATTTCTTATTCATTGAAATGACAACTATGTTTTACTGCAAATCAAAATGGCTGCCTCCAGAAAATCAATATGGCAGCCTCCATAAAAATTTCAATAGACGGAACACTGAGCATGTCACAATGGAACCCTTCAGCATACATGGATGATGACATCACAATGGACCCTTGCTGTTTTCCTCCCTGGCAGCAGCCATGATGCTTCATTCTTCAGTCAGGTGTGGATCCATGCACCTCAACAGGTAAGGGCACCAATCAACAGGTAAAGGCACGGTTTTGTGTGTGTCAAAAGATAGTGTCAGATTATGGAAGATTTGTTTGAGGGAACAAGTGGCGCTTCTGTGCAGATTGGAATACTGTCCAGCATCTATTAGCAAGCCCAGAACACAAAAGCCTTCTTAACTGTTCCTGATGGTATGGAAAAATGAACTCTTAGAGTAACCCTCGTTACCCGCTTTCTTCACACAGGAATAGAATGCGGCCACCGACAGAGCTAAGCCTTTTCTGTTTCTTGCTTTTTGGCCGCTGAAATGCAGGTGCAGTTAAGCTTAGCTTCTGCAACTCACCACCTTTCATGAGATACCATACCTTTTTATGCATTTTTGGAGTTGGCAGAATGAGAATGCACCAGCCTGTCCAATCAAAGTTCTGTGCTAGCACTAAATGAACTTAGCACCTCTGTAACTGAGCTACATGCTGCAGGAATCCAAAAGCAGATTTCAACCCAGTATTTTAATGCAGCTACTGTATAGTGAAAAGTGCACATAAACTAGGTTTTTTCCTTGCTGACTTCTGTGGTTGCAATCCAATTCCTTGCCAACATTTCTTATTCATTGAAATGACAGCTTTGTTTAACTGCAAATCAAAATGGCTGCCTCCACAAAATAAATATGGCAGCCTCCATAAAAATTTCAATAGACGGAACACTGAGCGTGTCACAGTGGAACCCTTCAGCATACATGGATGATGACATCACAATGGACCCTTGCTGTTTTCCTCCCTGGCAGCAGCCATGATGCTTCATTCTTCAGTCAGGTGTGGATTCATGCACCTCAACAGGTAAGGGCACCAATCAACAGGTAAGGGCACGTTTTTGTGTGTGTCAAACGGAGGCGTCAGATTATGGAAGATTTGTTTGAGGGAACAAGTGGCGCTTCTGTGCAGATTGGAATACTGTCCAGCGTCTATTAGCAAGCCCAGAACACAAAAGCCTTCTTAACTGTTCCTGATGGCATGGAAAAATGAACTCTTAGAGTAACCCTCGTTACCCGCTTTCTTCACACAGGAATATAAAGCGGCCACCGACAGAGCTAAGCCTTTTCTGTTTCTTACTTTTTGGCCGCTGAAATGCAGGTGCAGTTCAGCTTAGCTTCTGCAACTCACCACCTCTCATGAGATATCATACCTTTTATGCATTTTTGGAGTTGGCAGAATGAGAATGCACCAGCCTGTCCATTCAAAATTCTGTGCTAGCAGTAAATGAACTTAGCACCTCTGTAACTGAGCTACATGCTGCAAGAATCCAAAAGCAGTTTTCAACCCAGTATTTTAATGCAGCTATAGTGAAAAGTGCTCATAAACTAGGTTTTCTCCTTGCTGACTTCTGTGGTTGCAATTGAATCCCTTGCCAACATTTCTTATTCATTGAAATGACAGCTGTGTTTAACTGCAAATCAAAATGGCAGCCTCCAGAAAAACAATATGGCAGCCTCCATAATAATTTCAATAGACGGAACACTGAGCGTGTCACAGTGGAACCCTTCAGCATACATGGATGATGACATCACAATGGACGCTTGCTGTTTTCCTCCCTGGCAGCAGCCATGATGCTTCATTCTTCAGTCAGGTGTGGATCCATGCACCTCAACAGGTAAGGGCACCAATCAACAGGTAAAGGCACATTTTTGTGTGTGTCAAACGATGGTGTCAGATTATGGAAGATTTGTTTGAGGGAACAAGTGGCGCTTCTGTGCAGATTGGAATACTGTCCAGCGTCTATTAGCAAGCCCAGAACACAAAAGCCTTTTTAACTGTTCCTGATGGTATGGAAAAATGAACTTTTAGAGTAACCCTCGTTACTCGCCTTCTCAACACAGGAATATACAGCGGCCACTGAAAAAGCTAAGCCTTTTCTGTTTCTTGCTTTTTGGCCGCTGAAATGCAGGTGCAGTTCAGCTTAGCTTCTGCAACTCACCACCTCTCATGAGATATCATACCTTTTATGCATTTTTGGAGTTGGCAGAATGAGAATGCACCAGAATGTCCATTCAAAATTCTGTGCTAGCACTGAATGAACTTAGCACCTCTGATACTGCTCTACCTGCTCCAGGAATCCACAAGCAGGTTCCAACCCAGTATTTTAATGCAGCTAAAGTGAAAAGTGCTCATAAACTAGGTTTTCTGCTTGCTGACTTCTGTAGTTGCAATTGAATCCCTTGCCAACATTTCTTATTCATTGAAATGACAGCTGTGTTTAACTGCAAATCAAAATGGCAGCCTCCAGAAAAACAATATGGCAGCCTCCATAATAATTTCAATAGACGGAACACTGATCGTGTCACAATGGAACCTTTCAGCATACATGGATGATGACATCACAATGGACGCTTGCTGTTTTCCTCCCTGGCAGCAGCCATGATGCTTCATTCTTCAGTCAGGTGTGGATCCATGCACCTCAACAGGTAAGGGCACCAATCAACAGGTAAAGGCACATTTTTGTGTGTGTCAAACGATGGTGTCAGATTATGGAAGATTTGTTTGAGGGAACAAGTGGCGCTTCTGTGCAGATTGGAATACTGTCCAGCGTCTATTAGCAAGCCCAGAACACAAAAGCCTTCTTAACTGTTCCCGATGGTATGGAAAAATGAACTTTTAGAGTAACCCTCGTTACTCGCTTTCTCAACACAGGAATATACAGCGGCCACCGACAAAGCTAAGCCTTTTCTGTTTTTTACTTTTTGGCCGCTGAAAATCAGGTGCAGTTCAGCTTAGCTTCTGCAACTCACCACCTCTCATGAGATACCATACCTTTTATGCAGTTTTGGAGTTGGCAGAATGAGAATGCACATGCTTGTCCAATCAAAGTTCTATGGTAGCACTGAATGAACTTAGCACCTCTGATACTGCTCTACCTGCTCCAGGAATCCACAAGCAGATTCCAACCCAGTATTTTATTGCAGCTATGATGAAAAGTGCTCATAAATTAGGCTTTGTCCTTGCTGACTTCTGTTGTTGCAATCAAATTCCTTGCCAACATTTCTTATTTATTGAAATGACAACTGTGTTTTACTGCAAATCAAAATGGCAGCCTCCAGAAAATCAATATGGCAGCCTCCATAATAATTTCAATAAACGGAACACTGAGCATGTCACAATGGAACCCTTCAGCATACATGGATGAAGACATCACAATGGACCCTTGCTGTTTTCCTCCCTGGCAGCAGCCATGATGCTTTATTCTTCAGTCAGGTGTGGATCCATGCACCTCAACAGGTAAGGGCACCAATCAACAGGTAAGGGGACATTTTTGTGTGTGTCAAACGAAGATGTCAGCTTATGAAAGATTTGTTTGAGGGAACAAATGGCGCTTCTGTGCAAATTGGAATACTGTCCAGCGTCTATTAGCAAGCCCAGAACACAAAAGCCTTCTTAACTGTTCCTGATGGTATGGAAAAATGAACTCTTAGAGTAACCCTCGTTACTCGCTTTCTCAACACAGGAATATAAAGCGGCCACCGACAAAGCTAAGCCTTTTCTGTTTCTTACTTTTTGGCCGCTGAAAAGCAGGTGCAGTTCAGCTTAGCTTCTGCAACTCACCACCTCTCATGAGATACCATACCTTTTATGCAGTTTTGGAGTTGGCAGAATGAGAATGCACATGCTTGTCCAATCAAAGTTCTGTGGTAGCACTGAATGAACTTATCACCTCTGATACTGCTCTACCTGCTCAAGGAATCCACAAGCAGGTTCCAACTCAGTATTTTATTGCAGCTATGATGAAAAGTGCTCATAAACTAGGCTTTGTCCTTGCTGACTTCTGTTGTTGCAATCAAATTCCTTGCCAACATTTCTTATTCATTGAAATGACAACTGTGTTTTACTGCAAATCAAAATGGCAGCCTCCAGAAAATCAATATGGCAGCCTCCATAATAATTTCAATAAACGGAACACTGAGCGTGTCACAATGGAACCCTTCAGCATACATGGATGAAGACATCACAATGGACCCTTGCTGTTTTCCTCCCTGGCAGCAGCCATGATGTTTCATTCTTCAGTCAGGTGTGGATCCATGCACCTCAACAGGTAATGGCACCAATCAATAGGTAAGGGCACTTTTTTGTGTGTGTCAAACGATGGTGTCAGATTATGGAAGATTTGTTTGAGGGAACAAGTGGTGCTTCTGTGCAGAATGGAATACTATCCAGCCTCTATTAGCAAGCCCAGAACACAAAAGCCTTCTTAACTGTTCCTGATGGTATGGAAAAATGAACTCTTAGAGTTACCCTCGATACTCACTTTCTCAACACAGGAATATACAGTGGCCACCGACAAAGCTAAGCCTTTTCTGTTTCTTGCTTTTTGGCCGCTGAAATGCAGGTGCAGTTCAGCTTAGCTTCTGAAACTAACCACCTCTCATGAGATACCATACCTTTTATGCATTTTTGGAGTTGGCAGAATGAGAATGAACATGCTTGTCCAATCAAACTTCTGTGCTAGCACTGAATGAACTTTGCACCTCTGATACTGCTCTACCTGCTCCAGGAATCCACAAGCAGGTTCCAACCCAGTATTTTATTGCAGCTATGATGAAAAGTGCTCATAAACTAGGCTTTGTCCTTGCTGACTTCTGTTGTTGCAATCAAATTCCTTGCCAACATTTCTTATTCATTGAAATGACAGCTGTGTTTAACTGCAAATCAAAATGGCTGCCTCCAGAAAATCAATATGGCAGCCTCCATAAAAATTTCAATAGACAGAACACTGAGCGTGTCACAATGGAACCCTTCAGCATACATGGATGATGACATCACAATGGACGCTTGCTGTTTTCCTCCCTGGCAGCAGCCATGATGCTTCATTCTTCAGTCAGGTGTGGATCCATGCACCTCAACAGGTAAGGGCACCAATCAACAGGTAAAGGCACGTTTTTGTGTGTGTCAAACGATGGTGTCAGATTATGAAAGATTTGTTTGAGGGAACAAGTTGCGCTTCTGTGCAGATTGGAATACTGTCCAGCGTCTATTCGCAAGCCCAGAACACAAAAGCCTTCTTAACTGTTCCTGATGGTATGGAAAAATGAACTTTTAGAGTAACCCTCGTTACTCGCTTTCTCAACACAGGAATATAAAGCGGCCACCGACAAAGCTAAGCCTTTTCTGTTTCTTACTTTTTGGCCGCTGAAATGCAGGTGCAGTTCAGCTTAGCTTCTGCAACTCACCACCTCTCATGATATATCATACCTTTTATGCATTTTTGGAGTTGGCAGAATGAGAATGCATCAGCCTGTCCATTCAAAGTTCTGTGCTAGCACTAAATGAACTTAGCACCTCTGTAACTGAGCTACATGCTGCAGGAATCCAAAAGCAGATTCCAACCCAGTATTTTAATGCAGCTATAGTGAAAAGTGCTCATAAACTAGGTTTTCTCCTTGCTGACTTCTGTTGTTGCAATTGAATCCCTTGCCAACATTTCTTATTCATTGAAATGACAGTTGTGTTTAACTGCAAATCAAAATGGCAGCCTCCAGAAAATCAATATGGCAGCCTCCATACAAATTTCAATAGACGGAACACTGAGCGTGTCACAATGGAACCCTTCAGCATACATGGATGATGACATCACAATGGACCCTTGCTGTTTTCCTCCCTGGCAGCAGCCATGATGCTTCATTCTTCAGTCAGGTGTGGATCCTTGCACCTCAACAGGTAAGGGCTCCTTCACACTTGTGTCGTCCGGATCCGTCGTGTACTCCACATAACGGAATTACACGACGGATCCGGAAGAACGCATAAGAACGCATCCAAATTTCATTCCGGATCCGTCTTTCAGGATTATTTCCTGATATACGGATCCGGAATACCGGAAGGCACCGTCAACGTCTTTTTGCCGGATCTGTCATCCGGATCCGTGCTGTATACGGATCCGTCGTCCCGGATCCGTCGTAACAACGGATTAACCTGTAAAATTAAGCGGATCAGTTATTTAATCTTATCTTGATCAGAAAATGTATATTTGCACTTTAAAAAACCAATCAGACATGCAGACTACCAAAATTGCAGACTACCCCTCAGACTGAGATTTGAATTGTCGCCAGGATGATGCCTGAACAAGCTTTTGCGTGGAAAGCCCTTATATTGGTTTCTAGATGGAGGAAACAAGAGAGAGAAAGACGTCGGTGTCAGCTACGTCGTTATTGGGTGCATCCCATATCTTCTGCAAGTATGACTGAAGGTGCATTTGAACTGCTTTACCCGGAATTACATCTATATCCCGAAAAATTTAATAATTATTTTCGGATGACTATCGATACCTTCGATGATCTACTACAGCGAGTATCACCAAAACTTACTCGAATGGACACGTCTTTCCGCCGGTGTGTCTCATCCACCGGACTACTTATGGTGACCATCCGGTAAGAAACTGCCATATAGCTTATATTTTTTAATTTTTTTTATATGTGTTGTTAATGATTCATATTTCAATTACAAATTCTATAGCACCTATAATTAGCCATCAAAAATGTATTAATTCTACTAGATCTTTAAAGTATATATAAATTGTTTAAAGAAATAGGATACTTATGAAAAGTTTTCAATTCCATAATATTTAATGGTTATTTATCAAACATTATTTAATACTATTTTTTTTTCTTCAGTTTTCTGGCTACAGGTGATAGCTTCACGTCGTTGCACTATAACTTCCGCCTTGGAATTTCTACAATTTCCACCATTGTAAAAGAAACCTGTAAGGTTTTATGGGACGAACTACACGATGAGTTCATACCGACCCCAAATCGCCAGAGATGGCTACAAATAGAAGAAAAATTCCGAGAAGTGTGTCAATTTCCGCATTGTGTTGGCGCAGTGGATGGAAAACATATCCGCATAATAAAGCCGCCAGGTACAGGATCGGAATTTTTCAACTACAAAAAATATTTTTCTATTGTTCTCATGGCCATAGCTGACGCTGAATACCGTTTTGTAGCAGTTGATATTGGTGCTTATGGCCGCACCAACGATTCAATGATTTTTAAGAACTCGTTCATGGGACGCAGTGTGTAAAATAGGAGGTTCGATTTTCCACCTCCTGAACCAATGCCTGGTACCAACGGTCCACCACTGCCATATGTATTGGTGGGAGATGAGGCTTTCCAAATGGCTGGGAACCTAATCAAACCTTACGCCAGCCGTGGATTGGATGCCAAAAAACAAAATTTTAATTATCGATTGACAAGCGCACGACGAGTGGTTGAGTGCACTTTTGGTATCCTTGTTTCAAAGTGGAGAGTTTTTGCTAAACCGATTCAATTGAAAATAGAAACTGTGGATGAAGTGGTGAAGTGTGGTGTGGTACTTCACAATTTTCTAAGGACAAAAGAACCCACTATAAAGCGCATGACAGAGGACAGTGAATTGACTAGTATTTCCACCTTTGGACCACGTGGCAGTGTGGCAGTGTCCGCCATGCGTGATGCCTTTGCCGACTACTTCTGCTCGCATGCGGGACGTTTCCAGTGGCCGGACTATAATGTATAAAATATTAATATTTTCAGCATGCCTATTAGCTCACATGCAGGTGGCAGAAGCATAATATTTTATGTACAAAGTTGTTTCTTTTATAAAAATTTTAAATGGTTAATAAATTTTTGTTAAAATTGAAGTTCTATGGTGTTTTTTTTCGGTATTATTATATACTATTGTATACAAACTCTTATCACCTCTTTAGTAGCCACAATGATAGTGTCGCTCCCCAAGGGTTGGGAGAGTGTGCCAGGCCTTTATACAGCACTCCCTCTCCCACCGCCTGGAGAGCGACAAGGTTCCACTGTCGCTCCCCAAAGGGTGGGAGAGTGTGCCAGGCCTTTATACAGCACTCCCTCCCCCACCGCCGGGAGAGCGACAAGGTTCCACTGTCGCTCCCCAAAGGGTGGGAGAGTGTGCCAGGCCTTTATACAGCACTCCCTCTCCCACCGCCGGGAGAGCGACAAGGTTCCACTGTCGCTCCCCAAAGGGTGGGAGAGTGTGCCAGGCCTTTATACAGCACTCCCTCTCCCACCGCCGGGAGAGCGACAAGGTTCCACTGTCGCTCCCCAAAGGGTGGGAGAGTGTGCCAGGCCTTTATACAGCACTCCCTCTCCCACCGCCGGGAGAGCGACAAGGTTCCACTGTCGCTCCCCAAAGGGTGGGAGAGTGTGCAGGCCTTTATACAGCACTCCCTCTCCCACCGCCTGGAGAGCGACAAGGTTCCACTGTCGCTCCCCAAAGGGTGGGAGAGTGTGCCAGGCCTTTATACAGCACTCCCTCTCCCACAGCCTGGAGAGCGACAAGGTTCCACTGTTGCTCCCCAAAGGGTGGGAGAGTGTGCCAGGCCTTTATACAGCACTCCCTCTCCCACCGCCTGGAGAGCGACAAGGTTCCACTGTCGCTCCCCAAAGGGTGGGAGAGTGTGCCAGGCCTTTATACAGCACTCCCTCTCCCACCGCCTGGAGAGCGACAAGGTTCCACTGTCGCTCCCCAAGGGGTGGGAGAGTGTGCTTGGTTTGGTAATTTTTGAAGTAAAAAACACCTGGACACCGAAAACTTTATAAATAACTTTACTTCAAACATAAAAACCAAAAAAATGAATAATAATTTAAAAGATAAATTTGAAATATAAAATTATAAAACAATATAAATAAAAAACATCACAAATCCTTAAAATGAGGATTTGGGGGAGCAGGTTGGGGGGGGGGGGCAGGCAGTCCATGGCTTGATCTCTCTCCACCTTGAGATGTTCTGGTGGGGCCTGAATGATGCGATGTGAGAGGAGAGACAGAGGGAGTAGTCAGACGTGACGGGGGAAGGGGTGATGGAGTTGCCCGAGCCAGAGAAGAAGGAGTGGTGAAAGTGGTAGGTGGAAAATAGTGAGGAGGAGAGGGAGAAGAGAGTTGAAAAGGCTCGGGGGTGTGAGACTGGGGAGGTGGACGGGTTGGAGTTTGTTGAGCTTGGAAGGGGTGAGGAGGTTGGAAGGGGTGAGGAGGTTGGAATGGGTGAGGAGGTTGGTAGTGGTGAGGAGGTTGTGGTGGGGGATAGGAATGGGACGTGGGATAGGTAGTTGGTTGTGGAAAGGAAGTTGGGCGGTGTCTCAAATCCCACACCGTTTCCTCCACCCTTCGTCTGAACTCCAACACCTGGTCAGGCGTGAAGTCCGCCACCAGCTGATTCACTGACGGCCAGTAGGTTTGTAGAGGGCCGGGCTGAGAAAACTGCGCCGCCCACTCCCGCAGACTTCGCAGCTCGGCCTCCACGGCTACAATCCTCTGGCTGTAACCACACAAGGTCTCATACAAGAGCCTTGTGAGGTCTTCGTAATCAGCTTGGCGGCTTCTACCGGCCCACTGGCGACGCATCAATGACTCAAAAAGTGGCGATATAACGGCCATTGTAGCGTCGCCAGAGGGCACCAGTAGAGGACGGTTAGGATCCTGACCAGGTGCTGGGCAAGGTGGAGAGGGATCCGCGGCGGGCAGCTCAGCAGGGACCGCCTCTTGTTCGCTATCACGAGGAGGTTCAGGCGCCCGAGTACTGCTTGTTGTTCTGCCAAAAAAAAAAATGCCAAAAAAAAAAATGCCATTAATGCCATTTTTAATTACCTTCGCAGCTCTAGGGTTCTACGTAGGAACCCTAGAGCAGCCGAATAGCGGTACGGCTGCCGTCGGGTTCCGCCAGACCCACTCGGGCGATTGACCTCCTCATTATAGTCTTTCTTATAGCGGTCCTTTATAAATTTTAAGATTAATCAAACATTTATGACATTACCAAACTACAGCCAAGCTGTTGCTAACCAAAACTCACAACATGCCAGGATAATCGATGCTGTGAGTTTTAATTTTTGAACAGCCGGCTGCAGTTTGAATAGGACTGAAAATAAAAAAAATTACAATTCTTTTAGGCTACTTACTGCATTCCTCATGTTGGCCTTCACTGAGGTCGTCCCAATTTGGTACAATTTTCGAGCAGATCTCCATCCACAAGGTCCGGGTCAGGTGATGATCTGCATGTCGGCGGTCGGTAGGGTCCCAGAGTGGGACGCGTTCCTCCACCAGACTGATGAGGAGATCATTGTCAATGTAGAAGCCAGAAACTTCCTCCTCATCAGTTCTGGCAGAGGCCCTTGAACCCTATAAAAAGAGAAAAGCATATATTTAAAAAAATAAAAATTGATGTAAGATATGATCTAACAAGATACAATATCAAGATATACTCACACGTCCCCGACCACCGCGTGCTCCCCGGCGCCTTGTGGATGGCTGCTGACGACCTCTTGAGGCCACAGGAGGAGCAGACTAGAAAAATAAAGGATAAAAAACATATAATAATTACAATTATATAAATACTAAATAGAAAAAAATTGTTATTTTTATAACAAAAATATTTACCACTTCCTGGGGTTCATCCCCGACTTCCTCCTCCCCCACAGTAGCTGCAAGGCCGGAACCTCTCTCCTCAGTTGACGATTGCTGTGAATGGAAAACTTTAAACAATTAAAATTTTGTAAAGGTGTAAAAAAATTACATGAATAAAAACATAACATACCGTATCCAAGAGCACACGTTGACGTGGAGGGGAGTCCCCGGCCTCACTTGAAGAGACTATAGAAAAATTTTTAGAATATTAAAGCATTGACTTTTAAAAATTTCCAATATTCCTTTGAAAATAATACTTACTGGACATTTTTCAAATGACACAACTGTTTTCTTTTTTTGTGGCAGCAATAAAAACCTAAACACTGAGACAAAAAAAAAAATTAAAAATTTAGTAAAGAGTACTGGCTTAACCAGGGCACTACTACCCCCAACATCCACCGCACAGTCACCACAGCTGCAGTCCCAAGGCAAAGGGCAGCATCCACACAACTCAGACTTCAATATTCTTGCATATACTCACCAATTAACTGGTCTGTTTATTAGTACTAAGTACTAAACAAAATCCTATGGTGAAGATTTGTTTTTGTTTATTTTTCTTCAAGAATCGGTAAACTAAACAATGAGAAAGAGAAAAAAAAAAAAAATTGGTATCAAAGCACATTATACCTTAACCTGGGGACTACTACCCCCAACATCCTCCATGCAGTCACCCCAACTGCAGTCCCAAAGCAAAAGCACTTGGGACAGCAGCTGGGGCGAATGCATGGAGGTTGCTGGGGTAGCATTCACCTGGGGACTACTACCCCCAACATCCTCCATGCAGTCACCCCAACTGCAGTCCCAAAGCAAAAGCACTTGGGACAGCAGCTGGGGCGAATGCATGGAGGTTGCTGGGGGTAGCATTCACCAGGGGACTACTACCCCCAACATCCTTTTATGCCTCCTACATACATCTACTATGTCTGGGACATAGTAGATGCATGTAGTTTATTTTTATATATATGGACAGACACACGCAATACTCCTGGAGCCTCTTCCACGCCCTGCCTTCTACCGCGCGGGACGTCTAATGGACGTTTTCACGCCAGCCAAGCCCGTCCTACTTCCTGGCGCAGGCGCAGAAGACACTTCCGGATCCGTTGCTGCGTCGTAACAACTGAAGATTCGAAGACGGATCCGGAATAATGCATTTTAATGGGCAATTATTCCGGATCCGTCGTTGCGGCAAGTGTACTGGATTTTTAGACGGAGCAAAAAGCGCAGCATGCTGCGGTATTTGCTGCGTCCAAAAAATTCGGTCCTGAACTGAAGACATCCTGATGCATCCTGGACGGATTTCTCTCCATTCAGAATGCATGGGGATGTGACTGATCAGGATTTTTCCGGCATAGAGACCCGACGACGGATCTCTATGCCGGAAAACAAAAACGCCAGTGTGAAAGGACCCTAAGGGCACCAATCAACAGGTAAAGGCACGTTTTTGTGTGTGTCAAACGATGGTGTCAGATTATGGAAGATTTGTTTGAGGGAACAAGTGGCGCTTCTGTGCAGATTGGAATACTGTCCAGCGTCTATTAGCAAGCCCAGAACACAAAAGCCTTCTTAACTGTTCCTGATGGTATGGAAAAATGAACTTATAGAGTAACCCTCGTTAGTCGCTTTCTCAACACAGGAATATAAAGCGGCCACCGACAAAGCTAAGCCTTTTCTGTTTCTTGCTTTTTGGTCGCTGAAATGCAGGTGCAGTTCAGCTTAGCTTCTGCAACTCACCACCTCTCATGAGATATCATACCTTGTATGCATTTTTGGAGTTGGCAGAATGAGAATGCACCAGCCTGTCCATTCAAAGTTCTGTGCTAGCACTAAATGAACTTAGCACCTCTGTAACTGAGCTACATGCTGAAAGAATCCAAAAACAGATTCCAACCCAGTATTTTAATGCAGCTATAGTGAAAAGTGCTCATAAACTAGGCTTTCTCCTTGCTGACTTCTGTGGTTGCAATTGAATGCCTTGCCAACATTTCTTATTCATTGAAATGACAGCTGTGTTTAACTGCAAATCAAAATGGCAGCCTCCAGAAAATCAATATGGCAGCCTCCATAAAAATTTCAATAGACGGAACACTGAGCGTGTCACAATGGAAACCTTCAGCATACATGGATGATGACATCACAATGGACCCTTGCTGTTTTCCTCCCTGGCAGCAGCCATGATGTTTCATTCTTCAGTCAGGTGTGGATCCATGCACCTCAACAGGTGATGGCACCAATCAATAGGTAAGGGCACTTTTTTGTGTGTGTCAAACGATGGTGTCAGATTATGGAAGATTTGTTTGAGGGAACAAGTGGCGCTTTTGTGCAGATTGGAATACTGTCCAGCGTCTATTAGCAAGCCCAGAACACAAAAGCCATCTTAACTGTTCCTGATGGTATGGAAAAATGAACTTTTAGAGTAACCCTCGTTACTCGCTTTCTCAACACAGGAATATACAGCGGCCACCGACAAAGCTAAGAATTTTCTGTTTCTTGCTTTTTGGTCGTTGAAATGCAGGTGCAGTTCAGCTTAGCTTCTGCAACTCACCACCTCTCATGAGATACCATACCTTTTATTCATTTTTGGAGTTGGCAGAATGAGAATACACATGCTTGTCCAATCAAAGTTCTGTGCTAGCACTGAATGAACTTAGCACCTCTGATACTGCTCTACCTGCTCAAGGAATCCACAAGCAGGTTCCAACCCAGTATTTTATTGCAGCTATGATGAAAAGTGCTCATAAACTTGTCTTTGTCCTTGCTGACTTCTGTTGTCGCAATCAAATTCCTTGCCAACATTTCTTATTCATTGAAATGACAACTGTGTTTTACTGCAAATCAAAATGGCTGCCTCCAGAAAATCAATATGGCAGCCTCCATAAAAATGTCAATAGACGGAACACTGAGCGTGTCACAATGGAACCCTTCAGCATACATGGATGATGACATCACAATGGACCCTTGCTGTTTTCCTCCCTGGCAGCAGCCATGATGCTTCATTCTTCAGTCAGGTGTGGATCCATGCACCTCAACAGGTAAGGGCACCAATCAACAGGTAAAGGCACATTTTTGTGTGTGTCAAACGATGGTGTCAGATTATGGAAGATTTGATTGAGGGAACAAGTGGCGCTTCTGTGCAGATTGGAATACTGTCCAGCGTCTATTAGCAAGCCCAGAACACAAAAGCCTTCTTAACTGTTCCTGATGGTATGGAAAAATGAACTTATAGAGTAACCCTCGTTACTCGCTTTCTCAACACAGGAATATACTGTGGCCACCGACAAAGCTAAGCCTTTTCTGTTTTTTGCTTTTTGGCCGCTGAAATGCAGGTGCAGTTCACCTTAGCTTCTGCAACTCACCACCTCTCATGAGATACCATACCTTTTATGCATTTTTGGAGTTGGCAGAAAGAGAATGCACATGCTTGCCCAATAAAAAGTTCTGTGCTAGCACTGAATGAACTTAGCACTAGTGTTGAGCGAACAGTTCGAAAATCGTTCGGGTCCGTACCGAATTTTGGGGTGTCCGTGACACGGACCCGAACCCGGACATTTTCAAAAAAGTTCGTCGATTACTTCCCACTTTCTGAAGGGCTGCACAGCAGCCAATCAGCTAGCGTTTTACTTCTTGCCCTAAGAGCCCATCACAGCCATGCCTACTAATGGCATGGCTGTGATTGGCCAAGTGCAGCATGTGACCCAGCCTCTATTTAAGCTGGAGTCACGTAGCGCTGCACGTCACACTGCTCTGACTAGTGTAGGGAGAGGATGCAGCTTCTGTGAGGGCGAGATAGGCAGGGATAAAGAAGTGATTGAATGATCTACCTTTCTACACCTGTGCATCAGAACAACTCAGCTGAGCTGTTCACTGAAAGTCACTATTTTGTTGAGACTGGCCAGAGCGATTTTTACTGGCACATGTAACTGGGCTGACCGGCGGTGGCCATTTTGGGACTTGTGGTGCACCAGCTCCAGAGAAGTGAAAAATCTACACCTGTGAATCAGAACAACAGCGATTCAGCTGCTCAGTCAAAGTCTATTTTTTTTTCTGGCTGGGCAGACCGTTTTCTTGCACATGGTACTGGGCTGATAGGCGGCGGCCATTTTGGGACTTGTGGTGCTACAGCAAAAGCTACCACAACGTCCATTAATCTCATGTAATAGTCGATTTTTTCATAGATATACTACATCAGGGGTTTGGCAGTGCTTGTGTCACCTATACTAACTGCAAAGATATTTAATATATCAGTGGTGAAACTGAAAGTAACCCACTTGGATAGCAAATCCCATGAATGTGCTGTTCAAGCTAGGCTAGCCAGTGCCACTACAGCCAAGTCCAATACTGTCAGCCAGAAATATTTTTTTTTTTATGTGCCAGAAATATAAATTAGAAAAAGCTTTCACCGTAATAATAAAATTATTCTGGTGTTAGACCAGAAGAAGAACTCCTGTTGTAATTAATACTGTAAAAAGGCTTAGGCAATATTTCTCCCAGTGTGGGAAATTTATCTAGCAAAACTAGCATTTTAAAAATTCCGGTGTTCTGAAATACCAGCAGTCCTCTTGTAATTAATACCGCAAAACGGCATTACATTGTTCAGTGTTGAAATTTTGGTGGAATTATATCTCCCCGTGCGGGAACCTATGTACCAAAACTAGCATTTTAAAAATTCTGGTGTCCAATTTGCAGCAGTTTTCTTGTAATTAATACCGGAAAAAGGAATTATATCTTCCAGTGTGGAAAATTATTTACACAAACTAGCATTTTAAAAATTCTGGTGTCCAATTAGCAGCAGTCTTCTTGTAATTAATACCGCAAAAAGGCATTAAATTGTCCAGTGTTGTAATTTTGGTGAAAAAAAGGCCAATTTAATCAATCTGGTGTTAGTTAGACCAGAAACAGTAGGCCTCACGTTTTTACTCCTGTAAAAAGGAATTAATACCGCAAAAAGACATTACATTGTCCAGTGTTGTAATTTTGGTGAAAAAAAGGCCAATTTAATCAATCTGGTGTTAGTTAGACCAGAAACAGTAGGCTTCAGGTTTTTGCTCCTGTAAAAAGGATTTATATCTCCCCGTGTGGGAATCAATGTACCAAAACTAGCATTTTAAAAATTCTGGTGTCCAATTTGCAGCAGTTTTCTTGTAATTAATACCGGAAAAAGGAATTATATCTTCCAGTGTCGGAATTTATGTACACAAACTAGCATTTTAAAAATTCTTGTGTCCAATTAGCAGCAGTCTTCTTGTAATTAATACCGCAAAAAGGCACTTCATTGTTCAGTGTTGTAATTTTGGTGAAAAAAAGGCCAATTTAATCAATCTGGTGTTAGTTAGACCAGAAACAGTAGGCTTCAGGTTTTTACTCCTGTAAAAAGGAATTATATCTCCCGGTGTGGGACCCTATGTACCAAAACTAGCATTTTAAAAATTCTGGTGTCCAATTTGCAGCAGTTTTCTTGTAATTAATACCGGAAAAAGGAATTATATCTTCCAGTGTGGGAATTTATGTACACAAACTAGCATTTTAAAAATTCTTGTGTCCAATTAGCAGCAGTCTTCTTGTAATTAATACCGCAAAAAGGCATTTCATTGTTCAGAGTTGTAATTTTGGTGAAAAAAGGCCAATTTAATCAATCTGGTGTTAGTTAGACCAGAAACAGTAGGCTTCAGGTTTTTACTCCTGTAAAAAGGAATTGTATCTCCCCGTGTGGGAACCTATGTACCAAAACTAGCATTTTAAAAATTCTGGTGTCCAATTTGCAGCAGTTTTCTTGTAATTAATACCGGAAAAAGGAATTATATCTTCCAGTGTGGGAATTTTGGGGCTAAAAAATAATATATTTTATTGTGGTGCGAGTTGAATCGCAACAATGAGGAAACATTCTATTAAGGTACGAGGACGCGGTCGTGGTGGTGTCCGTGGAGCCTCTGTTGCTGGCAGAGGACGTGGCCGTTCGGCCTCAGGCGCACAAAGTAGTGAACCAACTCCCTCAAGTAGCCGGCAGAATTTACAGCGATATTTGGTGGGGCCCAATGCCGTTATGAGGATGGTAAGGCCTGAGCAGGTACAGGCATTAGTCGATTGGGTGGCCGACAGTGCTTCCAGCACGTTCACCAGATTGTCTTCCGCCCAGTCTTCTGCGGAAAGCGCACAGGTGGCACCTGAAAACTAAGCCCATCAGTCTGTCACATCACCCCCATGCATATCAGGGAAACTGGCTGAGCCTCAAGTTATGCAGCAGTCTCTTATTCTGTTTGAAGACTCTGCTCCCACGGTTTTCCAGGTGCGTCCACCTAGCCCTTCCCCAGCGGAGGAAGACATTCCATGCACTGACGCACAACCACTTATGTATCCAGATGATGAGGACATGGGAATACCACCACAGCAGAGTGAACGAGTCTCTGATGATGACGAAACACTGGTGCCCACTGCCGCATCTTATTGCAGTGTGCAGACTGAACAGGAGGATTTCAGGGAGGACGATGAGGTCTTAGACCCCACATGGACTGAAGGTCGTGCCGCTGACTTAAATAGTTCAGAGGAAGAGGCAGTGGTGAGACCGAGACAACAGCGAAGCCAAAGATGGAGCAGGGGGCAAAAGCAGAACAGCCGCCGTCCAGAGAGTTCGCCTGCTATTGGCCAGCGCCAACAGGGACCCAGCACCCCAAAGGCATCTTCAAGGAGTTCCCTGGCATGGCACTTCTTCAAACAATGTGCTGAGGACAAGACCAGAGTGGTTTGCACGCTGTGCCATCAGACCCTGAGGCGAGGCATTAACGTTCTTAACCTGAGCACCACCTGCATGATCAGGCATCTACATGCAAAGCATGAACTGCAGTGGAGTACACACCTTAAAAACAAGGAACCCGCTCAGGCTCCCCCTGCTCCCTCTACCGCTGCTGCCTCGGCTTCCGCCTCGAGAGGAATGTTGCCACCTGCCGAGCAGCAAACAGAGGATGTGCCACCGACACCACCACCACCACCGCCACCGTCACCTAGCGTCTCCACTATTTCACACAGCAGCGTTCAGCTCTCCATCTCTCAAACCTTTGAGAGGAAGCGCAAATTCCCACCTAGTCACCCTCGAGCCCTTGGCCTGAATGCCAGCATTTCTAAACTACTGGCCTTTGAAATGCTGTCATTCCGGCTGGTGGACACTGACAGCTTCAAACAGCTGATGGCCATGGCTGTCCCCCAGTATGTGGTTCCCAGCCGCCACTACTTCTCCAAGACAGCCGTGCCTTCCCTGCACATGCAAGTGTCCGATAAAATCAAGTGTGCACTGCGCAACGCCATTTGTGGCAAGGTCCACCTAACCACAGATACGTGGACCAGTAAGCACGGCCAGGGACGCTATATCTCCCTAACTGCACACTGGGTGAATGTAGTGGCGGCTGGGCCCCAGGCGGAGAGTTCCTTGGCGCACGTCCTTCCGCCGCCAAGGATCACAGGTCATCATTCTTTGCCTCCTGTAGCCTCCTGCTCCTACTCGGCTTCCTCCTCCTCCTCTGCTTCCACCAGCTCATCCAGTCAGCCACACACCTTCACCACCAACTTCAGCACAGCCCGGGTAAACGTCAGCAGGCCATTCTGAAACTCATATGTTTGGGGCACAGGCCCCACACCGCGCAGGAGTTGTGGCGGGGTATTGAACAACAGACCGACCAGTGGTTGCTGCCGGTGGGCCTCAAGCCCGGCCTGGTGGTGTGCGATAATGGGCGAAATCTCGTGGCAGCTATGGGACTAGCCGGTTTGACGCACATCCCTTGCCTGGCGCATGTGCTGAATTTGGTGGTGCAAAAGTTCATTCACAACTACCCAGACATGTCAGAGCTGCTGCATAAAGTGCGGGCCGTCTGTGCGCGCTTCCAGCGTTCACATCCTGCCGCTGCTCGCCTGTCAGCGCTACAGCGGAACTTCGGCCTTCCCGCTCACCGCCTAATACGCGACGTGCCCACCCGGTGGAACTCCACCTTGCACATGCTGGAGAGACTGTGCGAGCAGCAGCAGGCCATAGTGGAGTTTCGCACTGTGGAACAGCACCACTTTACCACCAATGATTGGGCCTCCATGCGAGACCTGTGTGCCCTGTTGCGCTGTTTAGAGTACGCCACCAACATGGCCAGTGGCGATGCCACTGTTATCAGCGTGACGATACCAATTCTATGTCTCCTAGAGAAAACGCTTAGGGCAATGATGGAAGAGGAGGTGGGCCAGGGCCAGGAGGAGGAGGAGGAGGAGGATGACGGGTCGTTTTTAGCACTTTCAGGCCAGTCTGTTAGAAGTGGCTCAGAGGGAGGTTTTTGCAACAGCAGAGGGCAGGTACAAATGTGGCCAGCCAGGGACCACTACTGGAGGACGAGGAGGATGAGGAGGAGGTGGAGGAGGATGAGGATGAAGCAAGTTCACAGTGGGGTGGCACCCAGCACAGCGCAGGCACATCCCTGGTGCGTGGCTGGGGGATACAGAGGATGATGACGATACGCCTCCCACAGAGGACAGCTTGTCCTTACCTCTGGGGAGCCTGGCACACATGAGCGATTACATGCTGCAGTGCCTGCGCAATGACAGCAGAGTTGCACACATTTTAACGTGTGCTGACTACTGGGTGGCCACCCTGCTGGATCCACGGTACAAAGACAATGTGCCTACTTTACTTCCTGCACTGGAGCGTGATAGGAAGATGCGCGAGTACAAGCGCACACTGGTAGAAACGCTCCTGAGAGCATTCCCAACTGTCACAGGAGAACAGGTGGAAGGCCAAGGCCAAGGCAGAGAAGGAGCTAGAGGTCGCCCACGCAGCAGTGTCACGGCCAGCTCCTCTGAGGGCAGGGTTAGCATGGCAGAAATGTGGAAAAGTTTTGTCTCCAAGCCACAGCTAACTGCCCCACCACCTGATACGGAACGTGTTAGCAGGAGGCAACATTTCACTAACATGGTTGAACAGTACGTCTGCACACAACTCCACGTACTGACGGATGGTTCGGCCCCATTCAACTTCTGGGTTTCCAAATTGTCCACGTGGCCAGAATTAGCATGTTATGCCTTGGAGGTGCTGGCCTGCCCGGCGGCCAGCGTTTTATCTGAACGTGTATTCAGCACGGCAGGGGGCGTCATTACTGACAAACGCAGCCGCCTGTCCGCAGCCAACGTGGACAAGCTGACGTTTATAAAAATGAACCAGGCATGGATCCCACAAGACCTGACCCTCCCTTGTGCAGAGTAGTCCTTAATAACTGCCTTAAACCATGTTGTCTTGTACTCCTGGCCACTTCTTCATTGAAAATTTTTGAAATTAAGTAGGATCTTGGTGTGCAACCCAGAGTTAAATGAACCTTCCCTCTGTCTGGGTGCCGGGGCCAAAGTACATGAAAGTGTCCTTCTCCTGTGCTGGGTGAGATGAATGTTATACTTGTGCTGTCTGACATGTCTCCTTTGTGTGGGTGCAGGGAGCCAAAGTCACTGAAAGCGGCCTTCTCCTGTGCTGGCTGATATAAATGGCTGAATCTCTGCTGTGGGACCTCTCTCCTCTTTCTGGGTGCAGGGGTCAAAGAAACAAAAGGTGGCCTACTCCTGTGGTGGTTGACATGATGCCTGATTCTCTGCTGTGGGACCTCTCTCCTCCGTGTGGCTGCAGGGGTCAAAGTCTCTAAAAGTGCCCTTCTCCTGTGGTGGTTGATGTAAAACTGATGCTTGTGCTATCTGACCTGTCTCCTCTGTGTCGGTGCTAATGCCTAAGTCACTGAAAGCGGCCTTCTCCTGTGCTGGCTGATATAAATGCCTGAATCTCTGCTGTGGGACCTCTCTCCTCTTTCTGGGTGCAGGGGTCAAAGTCTCTAAAAGTGCCCTTCTCCTGTGGTGGTTGATGTAAAACTGATGCTTGTGCTATCTGACCTGTCTCCTCTGTGTCGGTGCTAAGGCCTAAGTCACTGAAAGCGGCCTTCTCCTGTGCTGGCTGATATAAATGCCTGAATCTCTGCTGTGGGACCTCTCTCCTCTTTCTGGGTGCAGGGGTCAAAGAAACAAAAGGTGGCCTACTCCTGTGGTGGTTGACATGATGCCTGATTCTCTGCTGTGGGACCTCTCTCCTCCGTGTGGCTGCAGGGGTCAAAGTCTCTAAAAGTGCCCTTCTCCTGTGGTGGTTGATGTAAAACTGATGCTTGTGCTATCTGACCTGTCTCCTCTGTGTCGGTGCTAATGCCTAAGTCACTGAAAGCGGCCTTCTCCTGTGCTGGCTGATATAAATGCCTGAATCTCTGCTGTGGGACCTCTCTCCTCTTTCTGGGTGCAGGGGTCAAAGTCTCTAAAAGTGCCCTTCTCCTGTGGTGGTTGATGTAAAACTGATGCTTGTGCTATCTGACCTGTCTCCTCTGTGTCGGTGCTAAGGCCTAAGTCACTGAAAGCGGCCTTCTCCTGTGCTGGCTGATATAAATGCCTGAATCTCTGCTGTGGGACCTCTCTCCTCTTTCTGGGTGCAGGGGTCAAAGAAACAAAAGGTGGCCTACTCCTGTGGTGGTTGACATGATGCCTGATTCTCTGCTGTGGGACCTCTCTCCTCCGTGTGGCTGCAGGGGTCAAAGTCTCTAAAAGTGCCCTTCTCCTGTGGTGGTTGATGTAAAACTGATGCTTGTGCTATCTGACCTGTCTCCTCTGTGTCGGTGCTAAGGCCTAAGTCACTAAAAGTGGCCTTCTCCTGAGCTGGCTGATATAAATGCCTGAATCTCTGCTGTGGGACCTTTCTCCTCCGTGTGGCTGCAGGGGTCAAAGTCTCTAAAAGTGCCCTTCTCCTGTGGTGTTTGATGTAAAACTGATGCTTGTGCTATCTGACCTGTCTCCTCTGTGTCGGTGCTAAGACCTAAGTAACTAAATGGTGGCCTTCTCCTGAGGTGGTTGATATGATGCCTGATTATGTGCTGTGGGACCTCTCTCCTCTTTCTGGGTGCAGGGGTCAAATTAACTAAAGGTGGCCTACTCCTGTGGTGGGTGATCTGTAAAACTGATGCTTGCGCTATCTGACCTGTCTCCTCTGTATCGTTGCTAAGGCCTAACTCACTGAAAGTGGCCTTGTCATGTGCTGGGTGATATAAATGTGATACAAGTGCCATCTGACATGGTTGAAGTTATCAAATTAACTAAAGGTGGCCGACTCCTGTAGTGGGTGATCAATAAAACTGATGCTTGTGCTTTCTGACCTGTCTCCTCTGTTTCGTTGCTAAGGCCTAACTCACTGAAAGTGGCCTTGTCATGTGCTGGGTGATATAAATGTTATACTTGTGCCATCTGACATGGTTGCCAGGGTCCCATTAAATGATGGCCTACTCCTGTGGTGGGTGATCTAAATGCCTGATTCTCTGCTGTGAAACCTCTCTCCTCCGTCTGGGTGCAGGGGTCAAAGTCTCTCAAAGTGGCCTTCTCCTGTGCTGGGTGATGTAAAACTGATGCTTGTACCATCTGACATGGTTGCCGGGGTTCCATTAAATGGTGGCCTACTCCTGTGGTGGGTGATGTAAATGCCTGATTCTCTGCTGTGAAACCTCTCTCCTCCGTCTGGGTGCAGGGGTCAAAGTCTCTCAAAGTGGCCTTCTCTTGTGCTGGGTGATGTAAAACTGATGCTTGTACCATCTGACATGGTTGCCGGGGTCCCATTAAATGGTGGCCTACTACTGTGGTGGGTGATCTAAATGCCTGATTCTCTGCTGTGAAACCTCTCTCCTCCGTCTGGGTGCAGGGGTCAAAGTCTCTCAAAGTCGCCTTCTCCTGTGCTGGGTGATGTAAAACTGATGCTTGTACCATCTGACATGGTTGCCGGGGTCCCATTAAATGGTGGCCTACTCCTGTGGTGGGTGATCTAAATGCCTGATTCTCTGCTGTGAAACCTCTCTCCTCCATCTGGGTGCAGGGGTCAAAGTCTCTCAAAGTGGCCTTCTCTTGTGCTGGGTGATGTAAAACTGATGCTTGTACCATCTGACATGGTTGCCGGGGTCCCATTAAATGGTGGCCTACTCCTGTGGTGGGTGATCTAAATGCCTGATTCTCTGCTGTGAAACCTCTCTCCTCCATCTGGGTGCAGGGGTCAAAGTCTCTCAAAGTGGCCTTCTCTTGTGCTGGGTGATGTAAAACTGATGCTTGTACCATCTGACATGGTTGCCGGGGTCCCATTAAATGGTGGCCTACTCCTGTGGTGGGTGATCTAAATCCCTGATTCTCTGCTGTGAAACCTCTCTCCTCCGTCTGGGTGCAGGGGTCAAAGTCTCTCAATGTCGCCTTCTCCTGTGCTGGGTGATGTAAAACTGATGCTTGTACCATCTGACATGGTTGCCGGGGTCCCATTAAATGGTGGCCTACTCCTGTGGTGGGTGATCTAAATGCCTGATTCTCTGCTGTGAAACCTCTCTCCTCCGTCTGGGTGCAGGGGTCAAAGTGTCTGAAAGTGGCCTTCTCTTGTGCTGGGTGATGTAAAACTGATGCTTGTACCATCTGACATGGTTGCCGGGGTCCCATTAAATGGTGGCCTACTCCTGTGATGGGTGATCTAAATGCCTGATTCTCTGCTGTGAAACCTCTCTCCTCCGTCTGGGTGCAGGGGTCAAAGTCTCTCAAAGTCGCCTTTTCCTGTGCTGGGTGATGTAAAACTGATGCTTGTACCATCTGACATGGTTGCCGGGGTCCCATTAAATGGTGGCCTACTCCTGTGGTGGGTGATCAAAATGCCTGATTCTCTGCTGTGAAACCTCTCTCCTCCATCTGGGTGCAGGGGTCAAAGTCTCTCAAAGTCGCCTTCTCTTGTGCTGGCACTGCTGGGTGATGTAAAACTGATGCTTTTTCCAGCTGACATGGGTGCAGGGGTCAAATTAACTAAATGGTGGCCTACTCCTGTGGTGGGTGATATGATGCCTGAATATGTGCTGTGGGGCCTCTCTCCTCTTTCTGGGTGCAGGGGTCAAAGTAACTAAAAGTGGCCTTCTCCTGTGCTGGATGGTATAAATGTACTGCTTGTGCCATCTGACATGTCTCCTCTGTCTGGGTGCTAAGGCCTAAGTCACTGAAAGTGGCCTTCTCCTGTGGTAGTTGATATGATGCCAGATTCTCTGCTATGGGACCTCTCTCCTTTGTCTGGATGCTGGGGTCGAAATAATAGTAAGCAATCTTCTCCATTGGCGGGTGATTTGAAGCCTGATTCTGTTCTATGGGACCTAACTCCAATTAATTTTGGTTAATTTTTATTTTATTTTATGTTAAGTCATCATTTCCCTATCTACATTTGTTTGCAGGGGATTTACCTACATTTTGCTGCCTTTTGCAGCCCTCTACCCCTTTCCGGGAGTCTTTTACAGCGTTTTTAGTGCCCAAAAGTTCGGGTCCCCATTGAATTCTATGGGGTTCGGGTTCGGGATGAAGTTCGGGTTGAGTTCGGATCACGAACCCGGACATTTTCCGGAAGTTCGGCCGAACCTCTCAAACCCGAACATCCAGGTGTTCGCACATCTCTACTTAGCACCTCTGATACCGCTCTACCTGCTCCAGGAATCCAAAAGCAGATTCCAACCTAGTATTTTAATGCAGCTATAGTGAAAAGTGCTCATAAACTAGGTTTTCTCCTTGCTGATTCTGTGGTTGCAATTGAATCCCTTGCCAACATTTCTTATTCATTGAAATGACAGCTGTGTTTAACTGCAAATCAAAATGGCTGCCTCCAGAAAATCAATATGGCAGCCTCCATAAAAATTTCAATAGACGGAACACTGAGCGTGTCACAATCGAACCCTAAAGCTTACATGGATGATGACATCACAATGGACCCTTGCTGTTTTCCTCCCTGGCAGCAGCCATGATGCTTCATTCTTCAGTCAGGTGTGGATCCATGCACCTCAACAGGTAAGGGCACCAATCAACAGGTAAAGGCACGTTTCTGTGTGTGTCAAACGATGGTGTCAGATTATGGAAGATTTGTTTGAGGGAACAAGTGGCGCTTCTGTGCAGATTGGAGTACTGTCCAGCGTCTATTAGCAAGCCCAGAACACAAAAGCCTTCTTAACTGTTCCTGATGGTATGGAAAAATGAACTCTAAGAGTAACCCTCGTTACCCGTTTTCTCAACACAGGAATTGAAAGCAGCCACCGACAGAGCTAAGCCTTTTCTGTTTCTTGCTTTTTGGCCGCTGAAATTCAGGTGCAGTTCAGCTTAGCTTCTGCAACTCACAACCTCTCATGAGATACCATACCTTTTATGCATTTTTGGAGTTGGCAGAATGAGAATGCACATGCTTGTCCAATCAAAGTTCTGTGCTAGCACTGAATGAACTTAGCACCTCTGATACCACTCTACCTGCTCCAGGAATCCAAAAGCAGGTTCCAACCCAGTATTTTATTGCAGCTATGATGAAAAGTGCTCATAAACTAGGCTTTGTCCTTGCTGACTTCTGTTGTTGCAATCAAATTCCTTGCCAACATTTCTTATTCATTGAAATGACAACTGTGTTTTACTGCAAATCAAAATGGCTGCCTCCAGAAAATCAATATGGCAGCCTCCATAAAAATTTCAATAGACGGAACACTGAGCGTGTCACAAAGGAACCCGTCAGCATACATGGATGATGACATCACAATGGACCCTTGCTGTTTTCCTCCCTGGCAGCAGCCATGATGCTTCATTCTTCAGTCAGGTGTGGATCCATGCACCTCAACAGGTAAGGGCACCAATTAACAGGTAAAGTCATGCTTTTGTGTGTATAAAACGATGGTGTCAGCTTATGAAAGATTTGTTGGAGGGAACAAGTGGCGCTTCTGTGCAGATTGGAATACTGTCCAGCGTCTATTAGCAAGCCCAGAACACAAAAGCCTTCTTAACTGTTCCTGATGGTATGGAAAAATGAACTCTTAGTAACCCTCTTAACTGTTCCTGATTAGTGTTGACTGAACAGTTCGAAAATCGTTCTGGTCCGTACCGAATTTTGGGGTGTCCGTGACATGGACCCGAACCCGGACATTTTCAAAAAAGTTCGGGTTCGGGTCCGGTGTTCGTCGATTACTTCCCGCTTTCTGAAGGGCTGCACAGCAGCCAATCAGCTAGCGTTTTACTTCTTGCCCTAAGAGCCCATCACAGCCATGCCTACTAATGGCATGGCTGTGATTGGCCAAGTGCAGCATGTGACCCAGCCTCTATTTAAGCTGGAGTCACGTAGCGCCGCACGTCACACTGCTCTGACTAGTGTAGGGAGAGGATGCAGCTTCTGTGAGGGCGAGATAGGCAGGGATAAAGAAGTTATTGAATGATCTACCTTTCTACACCTGTGCATCAGAACAACTCAACTGAGCTGTTCACTGAAAGTCACTATTTTGTTGAGACTGGCCAGAGCGATTTTTACTGGCACATGTAACTGGGCTGACCGGCGGTGGCCATATTGGGACTTATGGTGCGCCAGCACAAGCTGCCACAGAGTCTAAACCAAAGCTCCAAAGAAGTGAAAAATCTACACCTCTGAATCAGAACAACAGCGATTCAGGTGCTCAGTCAAAGTCTATTTTTTTTCTGGCTGGGCAGACCGTTTTCTGGCACCTGTTACTGGCTGATAGGCGGCGGCCATTTTGGGACTTGTGGTGCTACAGCAAAAGTTGCCACAACGCCCATTAATCTCATGTAATAGTCGATTTTTTCATAGATATACTACATCAGGGGTTTGGCTGTGCTTGTGTCACCCATACTAACTGCAAAGATATTTAATATATCAGTGGTAAAACTGAAAGTAACCCACTTTGATAGCAAATCCCATGAATGTGCTGTTCCAGCTAGGCTAGCCAGTGCCACTACTGCCGAGTCCAATACTGTCAGCCAGAAATATATATATTTTTTTTTTATGTGCCAGAAATATAAATTAGAAAAAGCTTTCACCGTAATAATAAAATTATTCTGGTGTTAGACCAGAAGAAGCATTCCTGTAGTAATTAATACTGTAAAAAGAATTAGGCAATATTTCTCTCAGTGTGGGAAATTTATCTAGCAAAACTAGCATTTTAAAAATTCCGGTGTTCTGAAATACCAGCAGTCCTCTTGTAATTAATACCGCAAAAAGGCATTATATCGTCCAGTGTTGTAATTTTGGTGAAAAAAAGGCCAATTTAATCAATCTGGTGTTAGTTACACCAGAAACAGTAGGCCTCACGTTTTTACTCCTGTAAAAAGGAATTAATACCGCAAAAGGCATTACATTGTCCAGTGTTGTAATTTTGGTGAAAAAAGGCCAATTTAATCAATCTGGTGTTTGTTAGACCAGAAACAGTAGGCCTCAGGTTCTTACTCCTGTAAAAAGGAATCATATCTCCCCGTGTGGGAACCTATGTACCAAAACTAGCATTTTAAAAATTCTGGTGTCCAATTTGCAGCAGTTTTCTTGTAATTAATACCGGAAAAAGGAATTATATCTTCCAGTGTGGGAATTTATGTACACAAACTAGCATTTTAAAAATTCTGGTGTCCAATTAGCAGCAGTCTTCTTGTAATTAATACCGCAAAAGGCATTACATTGTCCAGTGTTGTAATTTTGGTGAAAAAAAGGCCAATTTAATCAATCTGGTGTTTGTTAGACCAGAAAGAGTAGGCCTCAGGTTTTTACTCCTGTAAAAGGAATTATATCTCCCGTGTCGGAACCTATGTACCAAAACTAGCATTTTAAAAATTCTGGTGTCCAATTAGCAGCAGTCTTCTTGTAATTAATACCGCAAAAGGCATTATTGTCCAGTGTTGTACTTTTGGTGAAAAAAGGCCAATTTAATCAATCTGTTGTTTGTTAGACCAGAAACAGTAGGCCTCAGGTTTTTACTCCTGCAAAAGGATTTATATCTCCCCGTGTGGGAATCAATGTACCAAAACTAGCATTTTAAAAATTCTGGTGTCCAATTAGCAGCAGTCTTCTTGTAATTAATACCGCAAAAGGCATTATTGTCCAGTGTTGTAATTTTGGTGAAAAAAGGCCAATTTAATCAATCTGGTGTTTGTTAGACCAGAAAGAGTAGGCCTCAGGTTTTTACTCCTGTAAAAGGAATTATATCTCCCGTGTGGGAACCTATGTACCAAAACTAGCATTTTAAAAATTCTGGTGTCCAATTTGCAGCAGTTTTCTTGTAATTAATACCGGAAAAGGAATTATATCTTCCAGTGTGGGAATTTATGTACACAAACTAGCATTTTAAAAATTCTGGTGTCCAATTAGCAGCAGTCTTCTTGTAATTAATACCGCAAAAGGCATTACATTGTCCAGTGTTGTAATTTTGGTGAAAAAAAGGCCAATTTAATCAATCTGGTGTTTGTTAGACCAGAAAGAGTAGGCCTCAGGTTTATACTCCTGTAAAAGGAATTATATCTCCCGTGTGGGAACCTATGTACCAAAACTAGCATTATAAAAATTCTGGTGTCCAATTAGCAGCAGTCTTCTTGTAATTAATACCGCAAAAGGCATTATTGTCCAGTGTTGTACTTTTGGTGAAAAAAAGGCCAATTTAATCAATCTGTTGTTTGTTAGACCAGAAACAGTAGGCTTCAGGTTTTTACTCCTGTAAAAAGGAATTATATCTCCCCGTGTTGGAACCTATGTACCAAAACTAGCATTTTAAAATTCTGGTGTCCAATTTGCAGCAGTTTTCTTGTAATTAATACCGGAAAAAGGAATTATATCTTCCAGTGTGGGAATTTATGTACACAAACTAGCATTTTAAAAATTCTGGTGTCCAATTAGCAGCAGTCTTCTTGTAATTAATACCGCAAAAAGGCATTACATTGTCCAGTGTTGTAATTTTGGTGAAAAAAAGGCCAATTTAATCAATCTGGTGTTTGTTAGACCAGAAAGAGTAGGCCTCAGGTTTTTACTCCTGTAAAAAGGAATTATATCTCCCCGCGTGGGATCCTATGTACCAAAACTAGCATTTTAAAAATTCTGTTGTCCAATTTGCAGCAGTTTTCTTGTAATTAATACCGGAAAAAGGAATTATATCTTCCAGTGTGGGAATTTATGTACACAAACTATGTGGGGAGTCGCTCTGGTAGACAGCGGTGCGGGTGCAGTACCGAAGCAAAACAAAGAGTCCAGGATGTGCAATAAACAGTGTTTTATTCACACTGACACAAAAGTAAACAGCAAACAGTCTTTTCGTGGTAATTCACACATGTCAGAAACAAGGAGGCAAAACAAAACCAGCCAACACAGGTTCAGTCACCTGGGAGGTGTAGGTGCAGGTTCGCACCAGGCTGTCGGCCCAGCCGCAGGAGAATCCACCTTCAGGTAGCCAGGAACAAAAAGCCACCTCCTTGCTGAGCTCTTTCCTCTAGGACAGAGAACTCCACAGTCCTGTTAGCAGGCTCCAGGATAATCACCACACTCAGCTGCTAAGGAGGCTGCCTTTTAAAGGCCCGGATAAAGTCCGGCCTGGACCATGGGGAGTAGGCACCCACCCAACTCTTTGCCTACTCCCAGTAAGAGCCGGCCCGGATTAGCTTTGCAGCCAAACTAAGTAACAGAGTCCAGCAGCACTAGCTGCTGCAGACAAAAAAACCTGGCTCTTACCTCACCGAGGCCAGCAACCTCGGTGACACGTACCTGCCATCGAATATGACACCTTGCACCCTCTTACACCCCCCCCCTTTGTTCAACCCTGAGGGGGTGAACACACGTGAGGCAGTGGACGCGGGACAGGGCATCTGCGTTACCCTGCAAGCGTCCTGCCCTGTGTTCCACGGAGAATTTGAAATTTTGAAGGGATAGGAACCACCTGGTGACCCGAGCATTCCTCTCCTTGGCCTGACTCATCGACTTGAGAGGGGAATGGTCGGTCACCAGACGGAACCTCCTCCCTAACAGGTAGTAGCGGAGAGATTCGAGTGCCCACTTGATAGCCAGGCACTCCCTCTCCACTATACTATACCTGGACTCGGCGGGACTGAGCTTAGGGCTCAGGAAGACAACGGGATGTTCTTCCCCGTTGACCTCCTGAGACAGTACCGCACCGAGGCCTACCTCCGAGGCGTCGGTCTGTACGACAAACTCCTTGTTGAAGTCGGGTGTCACCAAAACCGGGGACCCACACAGGGCCGACTTCAACGAAAGCCTCCTCCGCCTTCTCACTCCAGCTAACCCTCCCAGACTTTCGCCCCTTCAACAAGTCTGTCAATGGCGCTGCTATTGTGGCAAAGTGGGGCACAAACCTCATGTAGTATCCTACAATCCCCAGGAACGACTTTACCTGCCTGGTGGTGACCGGTCGGGGCCAGTTACGAATGGCCTCTACCTTAGTTACCTGCGGTTTGATGACTCCCCGCCCGATTACATATCCCAGATATTTGGTCTCTTCCAACCCAATCGCACACTTTTTTGGATTGGCGGTTAGTCCAGCTTTCCTCAGGGCATCCACTACCGCCTGCACCTTGGGTAAATGGCTTTCCCAGTCGGTGCTGTGGATGACTACATCATCTAAGTAGGCCGAGGCGTACCGACGATGTGGTCGCAGCACTATGTCCATTAACCTTTGGAAAGTGGCGGGGGCGCCATGCAGGCCAAAGGGTAACACCTTGTAGTGATACAGGCCCTGCGGGGTAACAAACGCGTTTTTTCCTTAGCCAACTCCGTTAAGGGTACCTGCCAGTACCCTTTAGTGAGGTCCAGCACAGAAAAATAACGGGCTTGTCCTAAATTTTCAACAAGCTCGTCTACTCGGGGCATGGGATACGCGTCAAACTTGGATACTTCATTTAACTTGCGAAAGTCGTTGCAGAACCGCAACGTCCCATCCGGCTTGGGTATTAGGACTATGGGACTCGCCCACTTACTTTTCGACTCCTCAATAACATCGAGCTTCAACATTAACTGCACTTCCTCCGCGATGGCCCGCCGCCGAGCCTCGGGTACCCGGTATGGTTTTAACCGGACCTTGGCTTGAGGCTCAGTGACGATGTCATGTCGGATGAGAGACGTGCGGCCAGGGAGGTCCGAGAACACATCCGTGTTCCGACTGAGGAACTCCCTGACTTCCTGAACTTGTTTGGAAGACAGGCTGTCTGCAATTTTTACCGTGGTTACGGCTTCACAGGCCTCGAACTGTGGGGCTGGACCCTTTTCACCTAGAAGCCCTGGCCGGGGGCTGTGGTCGTCGGCCGCGTCCCTATCTTTCCACGGCTTAAGCAAATTCACGTGGTACACCTGCTCCGGCTTGCGCCGCCCTGGCTGGTGTACTTTGTAATTTACTTCCCCTACCTTCTCAATCACCTCATAGGGGCCCTGCCACCTAGCTAGGAATTTGCTGTCAAGGGTGGGTACCAGAACCAAAACCCGATCTCCCGGATTGAAGTCCCGTACCCGAGCCTGACGATTGTACACCCTACTCTGGGCCTGTTGCGCTGCCTCCATATGCTCCCGGACCAAGGGCAACACCCTTTCCATCTGTTCCTGCATCTGGGCGACATACTCAATGACACTTTTGTGGGGGACAGGTTGCTGTTCCCACGCTTCCTTGGCGATATCCAACAGGCCCCGAGGGTGTCTGCCATAAAGCAGTTCGAAGGGCGAGAACCCAGTAGAGGCCTGGGGCACCTCTCGCACTGCGAACATGAGATAGGGCAGAAGCAGATCCCAGTCCTTCCCATCTCTAGACACCACCCTCTTTAACATATTTTTTAGAGTTTGGTTAAACCTCTCCACAAGACCGTCTGTTTGCGGATGGTAAACGGACGTCCGTAACTGCTTTATACGCAACAATTTACACAGTTCCCTCATTACTTTGGACATAAAAGGGGTCCCTTGGTCTGTCAGAACCTCTTTTGGCAGGCCCACACGGGAAAACATCTCCAATAACTCTTTGGCAATGAGCTTAGCTGAGGTATGTCGCAGAGGCACCGCCTCCGGATACCGAGTGGCATAGTCGAGAACTACCAGAATGTGTTGGTGGCCCCTGGCAGACTTTGGTACAGGCCCAATTAAATCCATAGCGATTCGCTCAAACGGTACTTCAATAATTGGCAGAGGTACCAGAGGACTACGGAAATGTGGCTGGGGGCTAGTTATCTGACAGGTTGGACAGGACTTACAATAATTTTCTACCTCCTTGAACACACTGGGCCAATAAAACCGCTGCAGTATGCGGTCCTGGGTTTTCTGCCACCCCAGGTGTCCCCCAAGAACATGTTGGTGGGCAAGCTCCATAACAAGCTTGCGATACGCTGTGGGCACCACCAATTGTTCAACAGGTTCACCCCGGATTTGGTTCACCCGATACAACATATCCTGCAGAACAATAAATCGTGGGAACATTAATTCAGCCCCTGGTTTCTGGGGTTTACCATCAACTTCCAGCACATTCTCCCAGGCCCTGGTTAGGGTTTGGTCCCGGTGTTGTGCGGTCCCAAAATTTTCCCCGGAGACATTGAGGTCTGCCAACTCAGGTCCCGGTGGCAAGTCCTCCGTGTCTCCCACCATTACACTCAGTGGGGTTGTCTCCCCCACTACCGCTGCAGCAGTGGTCACCCCTACCGCTGGCCCTTCAGACTCGGGCTCCCAGGGTTCTGGCCTTCCAGTGGTATCAGGCCACTCTGCTAGGGTTACCCCTGTCTCAGGGCTATTAGACACTTTCACCTCAGGCCACAATGACGGAAAACCAGGGAAGTCTCTCCCAATTATCAGTTAATAGGGTAGCTTGGTGGAGATCGCCACTTCACAAGTCCAGGTGCCGGCCGCCGTGGACAGAGACATTACAGCAGTGGGATAGTCCTTTAAGTCTCCGTGAATGCACACCACACCAACTTTCCGGCCCGTATAGTGGGTGGGCTGTACCAGGGCAGCACTTACCAGGGTTACCAGGCTCCCTGAGTCCAACAGCGCCACTGCCAGGTTATCCCCGACTTGCACCTGGCACAGATGACGATTGTCTATTGTCTCGGGGGTGCCGGTCGCACACAGTCTCCGGGCGTACAAGGAGTGGCGACCCCCGTAGTTCACCTCCATCGGCTCATCCCGATGCGGACAGTCGGCCCTGATGTGGCCTGGCTCCTGACACCTCCAGCATACCACGGGAGGCGGACTCGCAGGGGGTATATTCCGTGCAGGCCGCTCTGTCGCCGGACGTCGGAACTGGGGCAGAGGCCTCCGGGGTTTGACTGACCCCTTCCCCGCAAGACTCCCCTGCAGGTTTCTGGTGGCCTCGTAACGCTCCACCAGGTCGACCATCTCCAGGGCATTGGTGGGCGATACCTGGCCGATCCAGTGCTGGAGGGGATAAGGCAGGGCCCTCCAAAAGATGTCGGCCAACAGTCGATCCAGCATGGCAGTGGGACTTAGTAGATCGGGCTGCAGCCACTTTTGCAGCCTGTGCAGCAGATCGTAGTACTGTGGCCTAGCGGGTTCAGTCGTTTTAAAGTCCCACTGGTGGACTCTTTGAGCGCGGACCAGCACGTTCACCCCCAGTCTGGCTAGGATCTCTCCTTTCACGGTGTCATAATCTGCCGCTTGGTCGTCCGACAAGTCGAAAAACACCTGCTGGGGTCCGGAAGCCAGGAACGGAGCGACCACCTCAGCCCACTGGTCACGGGGTAACTTTTTCCTCACGGCGACCTTCTCAAAGACCGCCAGGTATGTCTCAACGTCGTCTGCGGGGGTCATTTTTGGGATCGCCGCACGGACCGCTTTCCGGGCATCATGGACGTGGTGGGACGCTCCTGCCGCCTGTAACGCCATCACATGTTGTAGCAGTAGCTGGTTGGTCTCCCGCTGCTGCACGTTAGCCTCTATGAGAGCCTTCACAGCAGCCTCCATGTTGCCAGAAATTCCTGTTTCCATGCACTTTAGCAAAAAAAACTTCGGCGTTCACGCCAGCCTCACTGCGCATGCCCGCATCCGACACCAAATGTGGGGAGTCGCTCTGGTAGACAGCGGTGCGGGTGCAGTACCGAGGCAAAACAAAGAGTCCAGGATGTGCAATAAACAGTGTTTTATTCACACTGACACAAAAGAAAACAGCAAACAGTCTTTGCGTGGTAATTCACACATGACAGAAACAAGGAGGCAAAACAAAACCAGCCAACACAGGTTCAGTCACCTGGGAGGTGTAGGTGCAGGTTCGCACCAGGCTGTCGGCCCAGCCGCAGGAGAATCCACCTTCAGGTAGCCAGGAACAAAAAGCCACCTCCTTGCTGAGCTCTTTCCTCTAGGACAGAGAACTCCACAGTCCTGTTAGCAGGCTCCAGGATAATCACCACACTCAGCTGCTAAGGAGGCTGCCTTTTAAAGGCCCGGATAAAGTCCGGCCTGGACCGTGGGGAGTAGGCACCCACCCAACTCTTTGCCTACTCCCAGTAAGAGCCGGCCCGGATTAGCTTTGCAGCCAAACTAAGTAACAGAGTCCAGCAGCACTAGCTGCTGCAGACAAAAAAACCCGGCTCTTACCTCACCGAGGCCAGCAACCTCGGTGACACGTACCTGCCATCGAATATGACACCTTGCACCCTCTTACAACTAGCATTTTAAAAATTCTGGTGTCCAATTAGCAGCAGTCTTCTTGTAATTAATACCGCAAAAAGGCATTATTGTCCAGTGTTGTAATTTTGGTGAAAAAAAGGCCAATTTAATCAATCTGTTGTTTGTTAGACCAGAAACAGTAGGCCTCAGGTTTTTACTCCTGTAAAAAGGTATTATATCTCCCCGTGTTGGAACCTATGTACCAAAACTAGCATTTTAAAAATTCTGGTGTCCAATTTGCAGCAGTTTTCTTGTAATTAATACCGGAAAAAGGAATTATATCTTCCAGTGTGGGAATTTATGTACACAAACTAGCATTTTAAAAATTTTGGTGTCCAATTAGCAGCAGTCTTCTTGTAATTAATACCGCAAAAAGGCATTACATTGTCCAGTGTTGTAATTTTGGTTGAAAAAGGCCAATTTAATCAATCTGGTGTTAGTCAGACCAGAAACAGTAGGCCACACGTTTTTACTCCTGTAAAATGGAATCATATCTCCCCGTGTGGGAACCTATGTACCAAAACTAGCATTTTAAAAATTCTGGTGTCCAATTTGCAGCAGTTTTCTTGTAATTAATACCGGAAAAAGGAATTATATCTTCCAGTGTGGGAATTTTGGGGCTAAAAAATAATATATTTTATTGTGGTGCGAGTTGAATCGCAACAATGAGGAAACATTCTATTAAGGGACGAGGACGCGGTCGTGGGGGTGTCCGTGGAGCCTCTGTTTCTGGCAGAGGACATGGCCGTTCGGCCTCAGGCGCACAAAGTAGCGAACCAACTCCCTCAAGTAGCCGGCAGAATTTACAGCGATATTTGGTGGGGCCCAATGCCGTTATGAGGATGGTAAGGCCTGAGCAGGTACAGGCATTAGTCGATTGGGTGGCCGACAGTGCTTCCAGCACGTTCACCACACGTTCAAGCGCACAGGTGGCACCTGAAAACCAAGCCCATCAGTCTGTCACATCACCCCCATGCATATCAGGGAAACTGGCTGAGCCTCAAGTTATGCAGCAGTCTCTTATTCTGTTTGAAGACTCTGCTCCCACGGTTTTCCAGGTGCGTCCACCTAGCCCTTCCCCAGCGGTGGAAGACATTCAATGCACTGACGCACAACCACTTAGGTATCCAGATGATGAGGACATGGGAATAGCACCACAGCAGAGTGACCGAGTCTCTGATGATGACGAAACACTGGTGCCCACTGCCGCGTCTTATTGCAGTGTGCAGACTGAACAGGAGGAAGGTCAGGGAGGAAGACTGGGTGGAAGACGATGCAGAGGACGATGAGGTCTTAGACCCCACATGGACTGAAGGTCGTGCCGCTGACTTAAATAGTTCAGAGGAAGAGGCAGTGGTGAGACCGAGACAACAGCGAAGCCAAAGAGGGAGCAGGGGGCAAAAGCAGAACAGCCGCCGTCCAGAGAGTTCGCCTGCTATTGGCCAGCACCAACAGGGACCCAGCACCCCAAAGGCATCTTCAAAGAGTTCCCTGGCATGGCACTTCTTCAAACAATGTGCTGAGGACAAGACCAGAGTGGTTTGCACGCTGTGCCATCAGACCCTGAGGCGAGGCATTAACGTTCTTAACCTGAGCACCACCTGCATGATCAGGCATCTACATGCAAAGCATGAACTGCAGTGGAGTACACACCTTAAAAACAAGGAACCCGCTCAGGCTCCCCCTGCTCCCTCTACCGCTGCTGCCTCGGCTTCCGCCTCGAGAGGAATGTTGCCACCTGCCGAGCAGCAAACAGAGGATGTGCCACCGACACCACCACCACCACCGCCACCGTCACCTAGCGTCTTCACTATTTCACACAGCAGCGTTCAGCTCTCCATCTCTCAAACCTTTGAGAAGAAGCGCAAATTCCCACCTAGTCACCCTCGAGCCCTTGGCCTGAATGCCAGCATTTCTAAACTACTGGCCTTTGAAATGCTGTCATTCCGGCTGGTGGACACAGACAGCTTCAAACAGCTGATGGACATGGCTGTCCACCAGTATGTGGTTCCCAGCCGCCACTACTTCTCCAAGACAGCCGTGCCTTCCCTGCACATGCAAGTGTCCAGGCGGAGAGTTCCTTTGCGCACGTCCTTCCGCCGCCAAGGATCACAGGGCATCATTCTTTGCCTCCTGTAGCCTCCTCCTCCTACTCGGCTTCCTCCTCCTCCTCTGATTCTACCAGCTCATCCAGTCAGCCACACACCTTCACCACCAACTTCAGCACAGCCCGGGTAAATGTCAGCAGGCCATTCTGAAACTCATATGTTTGGGGCACAGGCCCCACACCGCGCAGGAGTTGTGGCGGGGTATTGAACAACAGACCGACCAGTGGTTGCTGCCGGTGGGCCTCAAGCCCGGCCTGGTGGTGTGCGATAATGGGCGAAATCTCGTGGCAGCTATGGGACTAGCCAGTTTGACGCACATCCCTTGCCTGGCGCATGTGCTGAATTTGGTGGTGCAAAAGTTCATTCACAACTACCCAGACATGTCAGAGCTGCTGCATAAAGTGCGGGCCATCTGTGCGCGCTTCCAGCGTTCACATCCTGCCGCTGCTTGCCTGTCAGCGCTACAGCGGAACTTTGGCCTTCCCGCTCACCGCCTAATATGCGACGTGCCCACCCGGTGGAACTCCACCTTGCACATGCTGGAGAGACTGTGCGAGCAGCAGCAGGCCATAGTGGAGTTTCAGCTGCAGCACGCACGCGTCAGTCGCACTGCGGAACAGCACCACTTCACCACCAATGATTGGGCCTCCATACGAGACCTGTGTGCCCTGTTACACTGTTTAGAGTACGCCACCAACATGGCCAGTGGCGATGCCACTGTTATCAGCGTGACAATACCAATTCTATGTCTCCTAGAGAAAACGCTTAGGGCGATGATGGAAGTTGAGGTGGGCCAGGGCCAGGAGGAGGAGGAGGAGGATGACGGGTCGTTTTTAGCACTTTCAGGCCAGTCTGTTAGAAGTGGCTCAGAGGGAGGTTTTTTGCAACAGCAGAGGGCAGGTACAAATGTGGCCAGCCAGGGACCACTACTGGAGGACGAGGAGGATGAGGAGGAGGTGGAGGAGGATGAGGATGAAGCAGGTTCACAGCGGGTGGCACCCAGCACAGCGCAGGCACATCCCTGGTGCGTGGCTGGGGGGATACAGAGGATGATGACGATACGCCTCCCACAGAGGACAGCTTGTCCTTACCTCTGGGGAGCCTTGCACACATGAGTGATTACATGCTGCAGTGCCTGCACAAAGACAGCAGAGTTGCCCACATTTTAACGTGTGCTGACTACTGGGTGGCCACCCTGCTGGATCCACGGTACAAAGACAATGTGCCCACTTTACTTCCTGCACTGGAGCGTGATAGGAAGATGCGCGAGTACAAGCGCACACTGGTAGACGCGCTCCTTAGAGCATTCCCAACTGTCACAGGGGAACAGGTGGAAGGCCAAGGCCAAGGCAGAGGAGGAGCTAGAGGTCGCCCACGCAGCAGTGTCACGGCCAGCTCCTCTGAGGGCAGGGTTAGCATGGCAGAAATGTGGAAAAGTTTTGTCTCCACGCCACAGCTAACTGCCCCACCACCTGATACGGAACGTGTTAGCAGGAGGCAACATTTCACTAACATGGTTGAACAGTACGTCTGCACACAACTCCACGTACTGACGGATGGTTCGGCCCCATTCAACTTCTGGGTTTCCAAATTGTCCACGTGGCCAGAATTAGCATGTTATGCCTTGGAGGTGCTGGCCTGCCCGGCGGCCAGCGTTTTATCTGAAGGTGTATTCAGCACGGCAGGGGGCGTCATTACTGACAAACACAGCCGCCTGTCCGCAGCCAACGTGGACAAGCTGACGTTTATAAAAATGAACCAGGCATGGATCCCACAAGACCTGACCCTCCCTTGTGCAGAGTAGTCCTTAATAACTGCCTTAAACCATGTTGTCTTGTACTCCTGGCCACTTCTTCATTGAAAAATCAATTTTTTTAAATTAAGTAGAATCTTGGGGTGCAACCCAGAGTTGAATGAACCTTCCCTCTGTCTGGGTGCCGGGGCCAAAGTACATGAAAGTGTCCTTCTCCTGTGCTGGGTGATATGAATGTTATACTTGTGCTGTCTGACATGTCTCCTTTGTGTGGGTGCAGGGGGCCAAAGTCACTGAAAGCGGCCTTCTCCTGTGCTGGCTGATATAAATGCCTGAATCTCTGCTGTGGGACCTCTCTCCTCTTTCTGGGTGCAGGGGTCAAAGAAACAAAAGGTGGCCTACTCCTGTGGTGGTTGACATGATGCCTGATTCTCTGCTGTGGGACCTCTCTCCTCTGTGTGGCTGCAGGGGTCAAAGTCTCTAAAAGTGCCTTTCTCCTGTGGTGGTTGATGTAAAACTGATGCTTGTGCTATCTGACCTGTATCCTCTGTGTCGGTGCTAAGGCCTAAGTCACTAAAAGTGGCCTTCTCCTGAGCTGGCTGATATAAATGCCTGAATCTCTGCTGTAGGACCTCTCTCCTCTTTCTGGGTGCAGGGGTCAAAGTCTCAAAAAGTGCCCTTCTCCTGTGGTGGTTGATGTAAAACTGATGCTTGTGCTGTCTGACATGTCTCCTTTGTGTGGGTGCAGGGGGCCAAAGTCACTGAAAGCGGCCTTCTCCTGTGCTGGCTGATATAAATGCCTGAATCTCTGCTGTGGGACCTCTCTCCTCTTTCTGGGTGCAGGTAGTCAAAGAAACAAAAGGTGGCCTACTCCTGTGGTGGTTGACATGATGCCTGATTCTCTGCTGTGGGACCTCTCTCCTCCGTGTGGCTGCAGGGGTCAAAGTCTCTAAAAGTGCCCTTCTCCTGTGGTGGTTGATGTAAAACTGATGCTTGTGCTATCTGACCTGTCTCCTCTGTGTCGGTGCTAAGGCCTAAGTCACTGAAAGCGGCCTTCTCCTGTGCTGGCTGATATAAATGCCTGAATCTCTGCTGTAGGACCTGTCTCCTCCGTGTGGCTGCAGGGGTCAAAGTCTCTAAAAGTGCCCTTCTCCTGTGGTAGTTGATGTAAAACTGATGCTTGTGCTATCTGACCTGTCTCCTCTGTGTCGGTGCTAAGACCTAAGTAACTAAATGGTGGCCTTCTCCTGAGGTGGTTGATATGATGCCTGATTATGTGCTGTGGGACCTCTCTCCTCTTTCTGGGTGCAGGGGTCAAATTAACTAAAGGTGGCCTACTCCTGTAGTGGGTGATCTGTAAAACTGATGCTTGCGCTATCTGACCTGTCTCCTCTGTATCGTTGCTAAGGCCTAACTCACTGAAAGTGGCCTTGTCATGTGCTGGGTGATATAAATGTGATACAAGTGCCATCTGACATGGTTGAAATTATCAAATTAACTAAAGGTGGCCTACTCCTGTAGTGGGTGATCAGTGAAACTGATGCTTGTGCTATCTGACCTGTCTCCTCTGTCTCGTTGCTAAGGCCTAACTCACTGAAAGTGGCCTTGTCATGTGCTGGGTGATATAAATGTTATACTTGTGCCATCTGACATGGTTGCCGGGGTCCCATTAAATGGTGGCCTACTCCTGTGGTGGGTGATCTAAATGCCTGATTCTCTGCTGTGAAACCTCTCTCCTCCGTCTGGGTGCAGGGGTCAAAGTCTCTCAAAGTCGCCTTCTCTTGTGCTGGGTGATGTAAAACTGATGCTTGTACCATCTGACATGGTTGCCGGGGTCCCATTAAATGGTGGCCTACTCCTGTGGTGGGTGATCTAAATGCCTGATTCTCTGCTGTGAAACCTCTCTCCTCCGTCTGGGTGCAGGGGTCAAAGTCTCTCAAAGTGGCCCTCTCTTGTGCTGGGTGATGTAAAACTGATGCTTGTACCATCTGACATGGTTGCCGGGGTCCCATTAAATGGTGGCCTACTCCTGTGGTGGGTGATCTAAATGCCTGATTCTCTGCTGTGAAACCTCTCTCCTCCGTCTGGGTGCAGGGGTCAAAGTCTCTCAAAGTCGCCTTCTCCTTTGCTGGGTGATGTAAAACTGATGCTTGTACCATCTGACATGGTTGCCGGGGTCCCATTAAATGGTGGCCTACTCCTGTGGTGGGTGATCTAAATGCCTGATTCTCTGCTGTGAAACCTCTCTCCTCCTTCTGGGTGCAGGGGTCAAAGACTCTCAAAGTCGCCTTCTCCTGTGCTGGGTGATGTAAAACTGATGCTTGTACCATCTGACATGGTTGCCGGGGTCCCATTAAATGGTGGCCTACTCCTGTGGTGGGTGATCTAAATGCCTGATTCTCTGCTGTGAAACCTCTCTCCTCTGTCTGGGTGTAGGGGTCAAAGTCTCTCAAAGTGGCCTTCTCCTGTGCTGGGTGATGTAAAACTGATGCTTGTACCATCTGACATGGTTGCCGGGGTCCCATTAAATGGTGGCCTACTCCTGTGGTGGGTGATCTAAATGCCTGATTCTCTGCTGTGAAACCTCTCTCCTCCGTCTGGGTGAAGGGGTCAAAGTCTCTAAAAGTGGCCTTCTCTTGTGCTGGGTGATGTGAAACTGATGCTTGTGCCATCTGACATGGTTGCCGGGGTCCCATTAAATGGTGGCCTACTCCTGTGGTGGGTGATCTAAATGCCTGATTCTCTGCTGTGAAACCTCTCTCCTCCATCTGGGTGCAGGGGTCAAAGTCTCTCAAAGTCGCCTTCTCCTGTGCTGTGTGATATGAAACTGTTATACTTGTGCCATCTGACATGGTTGCCGGGGTCCCATTAAATGGTGGCCTACTCCTGTGGTGGGTGATCTAAATGCCTGATTCTCTGCTGTGAAACCTCTCTCCTCCGTCTGGGTGCAGGGGTCAAAGTCTCTAAAAGTGGCCTTCTCTTGTGCTGGGTGATGTGAAACTGATGCTTGTGCCATCTGACATGGTTTCCGGGGTCCCATTAAATGGTGGCCTACTCCTGTGTTGGATGATCTAAATGCCTGATTCTCTGCTGTAAAACCTCTCTCCTCCGTCTGGGTGCAAGGGTCAAAGTCTCTCAAAGTGGCCTTCTCTTGTGCTGGGTGATGTGAAACTGATGCTTGTACCAGCTGACATGGGTGCAGGGGTCAAATTAAATAAATGGTGGCCTTCTCCTGTGCTGGATGGTATAAATGTAATGCTTGTGCTATCTGACATGGCTCCTCTGTCTGGGTGCTAAGGCCTAAGTCACTGAAAGTGGCCTTCTCCTGTGGTGGTTGATATGATGCCAGATTCTCTGCTATGGGACCTCTCTCCTTTGTCTTGATGTTGGGGTCGAAATAATAGTAAGCGACCTTCTCCATTGGCAGGTGATTTGAAGCCTGATTCTGTGCTATGTGACCTAACTCCATTTAATATTGGTTATTTTTATTTATTTTTTATGTTAAGTCATCATTTCCCTATCTACATTTGTTTGCAGGGGATTTACCTACATTTTGCTGCCTTTTGCAGCCCTCTAGCCATTTCCGGGAGTCTTTTACAGCCTTTTTAGTGCCCAAAAGTTCGGGTCCCCATTGACTTCTATGGGGTTCGGGTTCGGGATGAAGTTCGGGTTGAGTTCGGATCACGAACCCGGACATTTTCCGAAGTTCGGCCGAACCTCTCGAACCCGAACATCCTGGTGTTCGCTCATCTCTATTCCTGATGGTATGGAAAAATGAACTCTTAGAGTAACCCTCTTTACTCACTTTCTCAACACAGGAATATAAAGCGGCCACCGACAAAGCTAAGCCGTTTCTGTTTCTTTCTTTTTGGCTGCTGAAATACAGGTGCAGTTCAGCTTAGCTTCTGCAACTCACCACCTCTCATGAGATACCATACCTTTTTTGCATTTTTGGAGTTGGCAGAATGAGAATGAACCAGCCTGTCCAATCAAAGTTCTGTGCCAGCACTAAATGAACTTAGCACCTCTGTAACTGAGCTACATGCTGCAGGAATCCAAAAGCAGATTCCAACCCAGTATTTTAATGCAGCTATAGTGAAAAGTGCTCATAAACTAGGTTTTCTCATTGCTGACTCCTGTGGTTGCAATTGAATCCCTTGCCAACTTTTCTTATAAATGACAGCTGTGATTAACTGCAAATCAAAATGGCAGCCTCCAGAAAATCAATATGGCAGCCTCCATAAAAAATTTCAATAGACGGAACACTGAGCGTGTCACAATGGAACCCTTCAGCATACATGGATGATGACATCACAATGGACCCTTGCTGTTTTCCTCCTTGGCAGCAGCCATGATGCTTCATTCTTCAGTCAGGTGTGGATCCATGCACCTCAACAGGTAAGGGCACCAATCAACAGGTAAGGGCACATTTTTGTGTGTGTCAAACGATGGTGTCAGATTATGGAAGATTTGTTTTAGAGAACAAGTGGTGCTTCTGTGCAGATTGGAATACTGTCTAGCGTCTATTAGCAAGCCCAGAACACAAAAGCCTTCTTAACTGTTCCTGATGTTATGGAAAAATGAACTTTTAGAGTAACCCTCGTTACTCGCTTTCTCAACACAGGAATATACAGCGGCCACCGACAAAGCTAAGCCTTTTCTGTTTCTTGCTTTTTGGCCGCTGAAATGCAGGTGCAGTTCAGCTTAGCTTCTGCAACTCACCACCTCTCATGAGATACCATACCTTTTATGAATTTTTGGAGTTGGCAGAATGAGAATGAACATGCTTGTCCAATCAAAGTTCTGTGCTAGCACTGAATGAACTTAGCACCTCTGATACTGCTCTACCTTCTCCAGGAATCCACAAGCAGGTTCCAACCCAGTATTTTATTGCAGCTATGATGAAAAGTGCTCATAAACTAGGTTTTATCCTTGCTGACTTCTGTTGTTGCAATCAAATTCCTTGCCAACATGTCTTATTCATTGAAATGACAACTATGTTTTACTGCAAATCAAAATGGCTGCCTCCAGAAAATCAATATGGCAGCCTCCATAAAAATTTCAATAGACGGAACACTGAGCGTGTCACAATGGAACCCTTCAGCATACATGGATGATGACATCACAATGGACCCTTGCTGTTTTCCTCCCTGGCAGCAGCCATGATGCTTCATTCTTCAGTCAGGTGTGGATCCATGCACCTCAACAGGTAAGGGCACTAATCAACAGGTAAGGGCACATTTTTGTGTGTGTCAAACGAAGGTGTCAACTTATGAAAGATTTGTTTGATGTAACAAGTGGCGCTTCTGTGCAGATTGGAATACTGTCCAGCGTCTATTAGCAAGCCCAGAACACAAAAGCCTTCTTAACTGTTCCTGATGTTATGGAAAAATGAACTTTTAGAGTAACCCTCGTTACTCGCTTTCTCAACACAGGAATATACAGCGGCCACCGACAAAGCTAAGCCTTTTCTGTTTCTTGCTTTTGGCCGCTGAAATGTAGGTGCAGTTCAGCTTAGCTTCTGCAACTCTCCACCTCTCATGAGATGCCATACCTTTTATTAATTTTTGGAGTTGGCAGAATGAGAATGCACATGCTTGTCCAATCAAAGTTCTGTGCTAGCACTGAATGAACTTAGCACCTCTGATACTGCTCTACCTGCTCCAGGAATCCACAAGCAGATTCAAACCCAGTATTTTATTGCAGCTATGATGAAAAGTGCTGATAAACTAGGCTTTGTCCTTGCTGACTTCTGTTGTTGCAATCAAATCCCTTGCCAACATTTCTTATTCATTGAAATGACAGATGTGTTTAACTGCAAATCAAAATGGCAGCCTCCAGAAAATCAATATGGCAGCCTCCATAAAAATTTCAATAGACGGAACACTGAGCGTGTCACAATGGAACCCTTCAGCATACATGGATGATGACATCACAATGGACCCTTGCTGTTTTCCTCCCTGACAGCAGCCATGATGCTTCATTCTTCAGTCAGGTGTGGATCCATGCACCTCAACAGGTAAGGGCACTAATCAACAGGTAAGGGCACATTTTTGTGTGTGTCAAACGAAGGTGTCAGATTATGGAAGATTTGTTTGAGGGAACAAGTGGCGCTTCTGTGCAGATTGGAATACTGTCCAGCGTCTATTAGCAAGCCCAGAACACAAAAGCCTTCTTAACTGTTCCTGATGGTATGGAAAAATGAACTTTTAGAGTAACCCTCGTTACTCGCTTTCTCAACACAGGAATATACAGCGGCCACCGACAAAGCTAAGCCTTTTCTGTTTCTTGCTTTTTGGCCGCTGAAATGCAGGTGCAGTTCAGCTTAGCTTCTGCAACTCACCACCTCTCATGAGATACCATACCTTTTATGCATTTTTGGAGTTGGCAGAATGAGAATGAACATGCTTGTCCAATCAAAGTTCTGTGCTAGCACTGAATGAACTTAGCACCTCTGATACTGCTCTACCTTCTCCAGGAATCCACAAGCAGGTTCCAACCCAGTATTTTATTGCAGCTATGATGAAAAGTGCTCATAAACTAGGTTTTATCCTTGCTGACTTCTGTTGTTGCAATCAAATTCCTTGCCAACATGTCTTATTCATTGAAATGACAACTATGTTTTACTGCAAATCAAAATGGCTGCCTCCAGAAAATCAATATGGCAGCCTCCATAAAAATTTCAATAGACGGAACACTGAGCGTGTCACAATGGAACCCTTCAGCATACATGGATGATGACATCACAATGGACCCTTGCTGTTTTCCTCCCTGGCAGCAGCCATGATGCTTCATTCTTCAGTCAGGTGTGGATCCATGCACCTCAACAGGTAAGGGCACTAATCAACAGGTAAGGGCACATTTTTGTGTGTGTCAAACGATGGTGTCAGACTTATGAAAGATTTGTTTGATGTAACAAGTGGCGCTTCTGTGCAGATTGGAATACTGTCCAGCGTCTATTAGCAAGCCCAGAACACAAAAGCCTTCTTAACTGTTCCTGATGGTATGGAAAAATGAACTTTTAGAGTAACCCTCGTTACTCGCTTTCTCAACACAGGAATATACAGCGGCCACCGACAAAGCTAAGCCTTTTCTGTTTCTTGCTTTTTGGCCGCTGAAATGCAGGTGCAGTTCAGCTTAGCTTCTGCAACTCACCACCTCTCATGAGATACCATACCTTTTATGCATTTTTGGAGTTGGCAGAATGAGAATGCACATGCTTGTCCAATCAAAGTTCTGTGCTAGCACTGAATGAACTTAGCACCTCTGATACTGCTCTACCTGCTCCAGGAATCCACAAGCAGATTCCAACCCAGTATTTTATTGCAGCTATGATGAAAAGTGCTCATAAACTAGGTTTTGTCCTTGCTGACTTCTGTTGTTGCAATCAAATCCCTTGCCAACATTTCTTATTCATTGAAATGACAGCTGTGTTTAACTGCAAATCAAAATGGCAGCCTCCAGAAAATCAATATGGCAGCCTCCATAAAAATTTCAATAGACGGAACACTGAGCGTGTCACAATGGAACCCTTCAGCATACATGGATGATGACATCACAATGGACCCTTGCTGTTTTCCTCCCTGGCAGCAGCCATGATGCTTCATTCTTCAGTCAGGTGTGGATCCATGCACCTCAACAGGTAAGGGCACCAATCAACAGGTAAAGGCACGTTTTTGTGTGTGTCAAACGATGGTGTCAGATTATGGAAGATTTGTTTGAGGGAACAAGTGGCGCTTCTGTGCAGATTGGAATACTGTCCAGCGTCTATTAGCAAGCCCAGAACACAAAAGCCTTCTTAACTGTTCCTGATGGTATGGAAAAATGAACTTTTAGAGTAACCCTCGTTACTCGCTTTCTCAACACAGGAATATACAGCGGCCACTGACAAAGCTAAGCCTTTTCTGTTTCTTGCTTTTTGGCCGCTGAAATGCAGGTGCAGTTCAGCTTAGCTTCTGCAACTCACCACCTCTCATGAGATACCATACCTTTTATGCATTTTTGGAGTTGGCAGAATGAGAATGCACATGCTTGTCCAATCAAAGTTCTGTGCTAGCACTGAATGAACTTAGCACCTCTGATACTGCTCTACCTGCTCCAGGAATCCACAAGCAGGTTCCAACCCAGTATTTTATTGCAGCTATGATGAAAAGTGCTCATAAACTAGGTTTTGTCCTTGCTGACTTCTGTTGTTGCAATCAAATTCCTTGCCAACATGTCTTATTCATTGAAATGACAACTATGTTTTACTGCAAATCAAAATGGCTGCCTCCAGAAAATCAATATGGCAGCCTCCATAAAAATTTCAATAGACGGAACACTGAGCGTGTCACAATGGAACCCTTCAGCATACATGGATGATGACATCACAATGGACCCTTGCTGTTTTCCTCCCTGGCAGCAGCCATGATGCTTCATTCTTCAGTCAGGTGTGGATCCATGCACCTCAACAGGTAAGGGCACCAATCAACAGGTAAAGGCACGTTTTTGTGTGTGTCAAACGATGGTGTCAGATTATGGAAGATTTGTTTGAGGGAACAAGTGGCGCTTCTGTGCAGATTGGAATACTGTCCAGCGTCTATTAGCAAGCCCAGAACACAAAAGCCTTCTTAACTGTTCCTGATGGTATGGAAAAATGAAATCTTAGAGTAACCCTCGTTACTCGCTTTCTCACCACAGGAATATAAAGCTGCCACCGACAAAGCTAAGCCTTTTCTGTTTCTTGCTTTTTGGCCGCTGAAATGCAGGTGCAGTTCAGCTTAGCTTCTGCAACTCACCACCTCTCATGAGATACCATACCTTTTATGCATTTTTGGAGTTGGCAGAATGAGAATGCACCAGCCTGTCCAATCAAAGTTCTGTGCTAGCACTAAATGAACTTAGCACCTCTGTAACTGAGCTACATGCTGCAGAAATCCAAAAGCAGATTCCAACCCAGTATTTTAATGCAGCTATAGTGAAAAGTGCTCATAAACTAGGTTTTCTCCTTGCTGACTTCTGTGGTTGCAATTGAATCCCTTGCCAACATTTCTTATTCATTGAAATGACAGCTGTGTTTAACTGCAAATCAAAATGGCAGCCTCCAGAAAATCAATATGGCAGCCTCCATAAAAATTTCAATAGACGGAACACTGAGCGTGTCACAATGGAACCCTTCAGCATACATGGATGATGACATCACAATGGACCCTTGCTGTTTTCCTCCCTGGCAGCAGCCATGATGCTTCATTCTTCAGTCAGGTGTGGATCCATGCACCTCAACAGGTAAGGGCACCAATCAACAGGTAAAGGCACGTTTTTGTGTGTGTCAAACGATGGTGTCAGATTATGGAAGATTTGTTTGAGGGAACAAGTGGCGCTTCTGTGCAGATTGGAATACTGTCCAGCGTCTATTAGCAAGCCCAGAACACAAAAGCCTTCTTAACTGTTCCTGATGGTATGGAAAAATGAACTTTCAGAGTAACCCTCGTTACTCGCTTTCTCAACACAGGAATATACAGCGGCCACTGACAAAGCTAAGCCTTTTCTGTTTCTTGCTTTTTGGCCGCTGAAATGCAGGTGCAGTTCAGCTTAGCTTCTGCAACTCACCACCTCTCATGAGATACCATACCTTTTATGCATTTTTGGAGTTGGCAGAATGAGAATGCACATGCTTGTCCAATCAAAGTTCTGTGCTAGCACTGAATGAACTTAGCACCTCTGATACTGCTCTACCTGCTCCAGGAATCCACAAGCAGGTTCCAACCCAGTATTTTATTGCAGCTATGATGAAAAGTGCTCATAAACTAGGTTTTGTCCTTGCTGACTTCTGTTGTTGCAATCAAATTCCTTGCCAACATGTCTTATTCATTGAAATGACAACTATGTTTTACTGCAAATCAAAATGGCTGCCTCCAGAAAATCAATATGGCAGCCTCCATAAAAATTTCAATAGACGGAACACTGAGCGTGTCACAATGGAACCCTTCAGCATACATGGATGATGACATCACAATGGACCCTTGCTGTTTTCCTCCCTGGCAGCAGCCATGATGCTTCATTCTTCAGTCAGGTGTGGATCCATGCACCTCAACAGGTAAGGGCACCAATCAACAGGTAAAGGCACGTTTTTGTGTGTGTCAAACGATGGTGTCAGATTATGGAAGATTTGTTTGAGGGAACAAGTGGCGCTTCTGTGCAGATTGGAATACTGTCCAGCGTCTATTAGCAAGCCCAGAACACAAAAGCCTTCTTAACTGTTCCTGATGGTATGGAAAAATGAAATCTTAGAGTAACCCTCGTTACTCGCTTTCTCACCACAGGAATATAAAGCTGCCACCGACAAAGCTAAGCCTTTTCTGTTTCTTGCTTTTTGGCCGCTGAAATGCAGGTGCAGTTCAGCTTAGCTTCTGCAACTCACCACCTCTCATGAGATACCATACCTTTTATGCATTTTTGGAGTTGGCAGAATGAGAATGCACCAGCCTGTCCAATCAAAGTTCTGTGCTAGCACTAAATGAACTTAGCACCTCTGTAACTGAGCTACATGCTGCAGAAATCCAAAAGCAGATTCCAACCCAGTATTTTAATGCAGCTATAGTGAAAAGTGCTCATAAACTAGGTTTTCTCCTTGCTGACTTCTGTGGTTGCAATTGAATCCCTTGCCAACATTTCTTATTCATTGAAATGACAGCTGTGTTTAACTGCAAATCAAAATGGCAGCCTCCAGAAAATCAATATGGCAGCCTCCATAAAAATTTCAATAGACGGAACACTGAGCGTGTCACAATGGAACCCTTCAGCATACATGGATGATGACATCACAATGGACCCTTGCTGTTTTCCTCCCTGGCAGCAGCCATGATGCTTCATTCTTCAGTCAGGTGTGGATCCATGCACCTCAACAGGTAAGGGCACCAATCAACAGGTAAAGGCACGTTTTTGTGTGTGTCAAACGATGGTGTCAGATTATGGAAGATTTGTTTGAGGGAACAAGTGGCGCTTCTGTGCAGATTGGAATACTGTCCAGCGTCTATTAGCAAGCCCAGAACACAAAAGCCTTCTTAACTGTTCCTGATGGTATGAAAAATGAACTTTTAGAGTAACCCTCGTTACTCGCTTCTCAACACAGGAATATACAGCGGCCACTGACAAAGCTAAGCCTTTTCTGTTTCTTGCTTTTTGGCCGCTGAAATGCAGGTGCAGTTCAGCTTAGCTTCTGCAACTCACCACCTCTCATGAGATACCATACCTTTTATGCATTTTTGGAGTTGGCAGAATGAGAATGCACATGCTTGTCCAATCAAAGTTCTGTGCTAGCACTGAATGAACTTAGCACCTCTGATACTGCTCTACCTGCTCCAGGAATCCACAAGCAGGTTCCAACCCAGTATTTTATTGCAGCTATGATGAAAAGTGCTCATAAACTAGGTTTTGTCCTTGCTGACTTCTGTTGTTGCAATCAAATTCCTTGCCAACATGTCTTATTCATTGAAATGACAACTATGTTTTACTGCAAATCAAAATGGCTGCCTCCAGAAAATCAATATGGCAGCCTCCATAAAAATTTCAATAGACGGAACACTGAGCGTGTCACAATGGAACCCTTCAGCATACATGGATGATGACATCACAATGGACCCTTGCTGTTTTCCTCCCTGGCAGCAGCCATGATGCTTCATTCTTCAGTCAGGTGTGGATCCATGCACCTCAACAGGTAAGGGCACCAATCAACAGGTAAAGGCACGTTTTTGTGTGTGTCAAACGATGGTGTCAGATTATGGAAGATTTGTTTGAGGGAACAAGTGGCGCTTCTGTGCAGATTGGAATACTGTCCAGCGTCTATTAGCAAGCCCAGAACACAAAAGCCTTCTTAACTGTTCCTGATGGTATGGAAAAATGAAATCTTAGAGTAACCCTCGTTACTCGCTTTCTCACCACAGGAATATAAAGCTGCCACCGACAAAGCTAAGCCTTTTCTGTTTCTTGCTTTTTGGCCGCTGAAATGCAGGTGCAGTTCAGCTTAGCTTCTGCAACTCACCACCTCTCATGAGATACCATACCTTTTATGCATTTTTGGAGTTGGCAGAATGAGAATGCACCAGCCTGTCCAATCAAAGTTCTGTGCTAGCACTAAATGAACTTAGCACCTCTGTAACTGAGCTACATGCTGCAGAAATCCAAAAGCAGATTCCAACCCAGTATTTTAATGCAGCTATAGTGAAAAGTGCTCATAAACTAGGTTTTCTCCTTGCTGACTTCTGTGGTTGCAATTGAATCCCTTGCCAACATTTCTTATTCATTGAAATGACAGCTGTGTTTAACTGCAAATCAAAATGGCAGCCTCCAGAAAATCAATATGGCAGCCTCCATAAAAATTTCAATAGACGGAACACTGAGCGTGTCACAATGGAACCCTTCAGCATACATGGATGATGACATCACAATGGACCCTTGCTGTTTTCCTCCCTGGCAGCAGCCATGATGCTTCATTCTTCAGTCAGGTGTGGATCCATGCACCTCAACAGGTAAGGGCACCAATCAACAGGTAAAGGCACGTTTTTGTGTGTGTCAAACGATGGTGTCAGATTATGGAAGATTTGTTTGAGGGAACAAGTGGCGCTTCTGTGCAGATTGGAATACTGTCCAGCGTCTATTAGCAAGCCCAGAACACAAAAGCCTTCTTAACTGTTCCTGATGGTATGAAAAATGAACTTTCAGAGTAACCCTCGTTACTCGCTTTCTCAACACAGGAATATACAGCGGCCACTGACAAAGCTAAGCCTTTTCTGTTTCTTGCTTTTTGGCCGCTGAAATGCAGGTGCAGTTCAGCTTAGCTTCTGCAACTCACCACCTCTCATGAGATACCATACCTTTTATGCATTTTTGGAGTTGGCAGAATGAGAATGCACATGCTTGTCCAATCAAAGTTCTGTGCTAGCACTGAATGAACTTAGCACCTCTGATACTGCTCTACCTGCTCCAGGAATCCACAAGCAGGTTCCAACCCAGTATTTTATTGCAGCTATGATGAAAAGTGCTCATAAACTAGGTTTTGTCCTTGCTGACTTCTGTTGTTGCAATCAAATTCCTTGCCAACATGTCTTATTCATTGAAATGACAACTATGTTTTACTGCAAATCAAAATGGCTGCCTCCAGAAAATCAATATGGCAGCCTCCATAAAAATTTCAATAGACGGAACACTGAGCGTGTCACAATGGAACCCTTCAGCATACATGGATGATGACATCACAATGGACCCTTGCTGTTTTCCTCCCTGGCAGCAGCCATGATGCTTCATTCTTCAGTCAGGTGTGGATCCATGCACCTCAACAGGTAAGGGCACCAATCAACAGGTAAAGGCACGTTTTTGTGTGTGTCAAACGATGGTGTCAGATTATGGAAGATTTGTTTGAGGGAACAAGTGGCGCTTCTGTGCAGATTGGAATACTGTCCAGCGTCTATTAGCAAGCCCAGAACACAAAAGCCTTCTTAACTGTTCCTGATGGTATGGAAAAATGAAATCTTAGAGTAACCCTCGTTACTCGCTTTCTCACCACAGGAATATAAAGCTGCCACCGACAAAGCTAAGCCTTTTCTGTTTCTTGCTTTTTGGCCGCTGAAATGCAGGTGCAGTTCAGCTTAGCTTCTGCAACTCACCACCTCTCATGAGATACCATACCTTTTATGCATTTTTGGAGTTGGCAGAATGAGAATGCACCAGCCTGTCCAATCAAAGTTCTGTGCTAGCACTAAATGAACTTAGCACCTCTGTAACTGAGCTACATGCTGCAGAAATCCAAAAGCAGATTCCAACCCAGTATTTTAATGCAGCTATAGTGAAAAGTGCTCATAAACTAGGTTTTCTCCTTGCTGACTTCTGTGGTTGCAATTGAATCCCTTGCCAACATTTCTTATTCATTGAAATGACAGCTGTGTTTAACTGCAAATCAAAATGGCAGCCTCCAGAAAATCAATATGGCAGCCTCCATAAAAATTTCAATAGACGGAACACTGAGCGTGTCACAATGGAACCCTTCAGCATACATGGATGATGACATCACAATGGACCCTTGCTGTTTTCCTCCCTGGCAGCAGCCATGATGCTTCATTCTTCAGTCAGGTGTGGATCCATGCACCTCAACAGGTAAGGGCACCAATCAACAGGTAAAGGCACGTTTTTGTGTGTGTCAAACGATGGTGTCAGATTATGGAAGATTTGTTTGAGGGAACAAGTGGCGCTTCTGTGCAGATTGGAATACTGTCCAGCGTCTATTAGCAAGCCCAGAACACAAAAGCCTTCTTAACTGTTCCTGATGGTATGAAAAATGAACTTTTAGAGTAACCCTCGTTACTCGCTTTCTCAACACAGGAATATACAGCGGCCACTGACAAAGCTAAGCCTTTTCTGTTTCTTGCTTTTTGGCCGCTGAAATGCAGGTGCAGTTCAGCTTAGCTTCTGCAACTCACCACCTCTCATGAGATACCATACCTTTTATGCATTTTTGGAGTTGGCAGAATGAGAATGCACATGCTTGTCCAATCAAAGTTCTGTGCTAGCACTGAATGAACTTAGCACCTCTGATACTGCTCTACCTGCTCCAGGAATCCACAAGCAGGTTCCAACCCAGTATTTTATTGCAGCTATGATGAAAAGTGCTCATAAACTAGGTTTTGTCCTTGCTGACTTCTGTTGTTGCAATCAAATTCCTTGCCAACATGTCTTATTCATTGAAATGACAACTATGTTTTACTGCAAATCAAAATGGCTGCCTCCAGAAAATCAATATGGCAGCCTCCATAAAAATTTCAATAGACGGAACACTGAGCGTGTCACAATGGAACCCTTCAGCATACATGGATGATGACATCACAATGGACCCTTGCTGTTTTCCTCCCTGGCAGCAGCCATGATGCTTCATTCTTCAGTCAGGTGTGGATCCATGCACCTCAACAGGTAAGGGCACCAATCAACAGGTAAAGGCACGTTTTTGTGTGTGTCAAACGATGGTGTCAGATTATGGAAGATTTGTTTGAGGGAACAAGTGGCGCTTCTGTGCAGATTGGAATACTGTCCAGCGTCTATTAGCAAGCCCAGAACACAAAAGCCTTCTTAACTGTTCCTGATGGTATGGAAAAATGAAATCTTAGAGTAACCCTCGTTACTCGCTTTCTCACCACAGGAATATAAAGCTGCCACCGACAAAGCTAAGCCTTTTCTGTTTCTTGCTTTTTGGCCGCTGAAATGCAGGTGCAGTTCAGCTTAGCTTCTGCAACTCACCACCTCTCATGAGATACCATACCTTTTATGCATTTTTGGAGTTGGCAGAATGAGAATGCACCAGCCTGTCCAATCAAAGTTCTGTGCTAGCACTAAATGAACTTAGCACCTCTGTAACTGAGCTACATGCTGCAGAAATCCAAAAGCAGATTCCAACCCAGTATTTTAATGCAGCTATAGTGAAAAGTGCTCATAAACTAGGTTTTCTCCTTGCTGACTTCTGTGGTTGCAATTGAATCCCTTGCCAACATTTCTTATTCATTGAAATGACAGCTGTGTTTAACTGCAAATCAAAATGGCAGCCTCCAGAAAATCAATATGGCAGCCTCCATAAAAATTTCAATAGACGGAACACTGAGCGTGTCACAATGGAACCCTTCAGCATACATGGATGATGACATCACAATGGACCCTTGCTGTTTTCCTCCCTGGCAGCAGCCATGATGCTTCATTCTTCAGTCAGGTGTGGATCCATGCACCTCAACAGGTAAGGGCACCAATCAACAGGTAAAGGCACGTTTTTGTGTGTGTCAAACGATGGTGTCAGATTATGGAAGATTTGTTTGAGGGAACAAGTGGCGCTTCTGTGCAGATTGGAATACTGTCCAGCGTCTATTAGCAAGCCCAGAACACAAAAGCCTTCTTAACTGTTCCTGATGGTATGAAAAATGAACTTTTAGAGTAACCCTCGTTACTCGCTTTCTCAACACAGGAATATACAGCGGCCACTGACAAAGCTAAGCCTTTTCTGTTTCTTGCTTTTTGGCCGCTGAAATGCAGGTGCAGTTCAGCTTAGCTTCTGCAACTCACCACCTCTCATGAGATACCATACCTTTTATGCATTTTTGGAGTTGGCAGAATGAGAATGCACATGCTTGTCCAATCAAAGTTCTGTGCTAGCACTGAATGAACTTAGCACCTCTGATACTGCTCTACCTGCTCCAGGAATCCACAAGCAGGTTCCAACCCAGTATTTTATTGCAGCTATGATGAAAAGTGCTCATAAACTAGGTTTTGTCCTTGCTGACTTCTGTTGTTGCAATCAAATTCCTTGCCAACATGTCTTATTCATTGAAATGACAACTATGTTTTACTGCAAATCAAAATGGCTGCCTCCAGAAAATCAATATGGCAGCCTCCATAAAAATTTCAATAGACGGAACACTGAGCGTGTCACAATGGAACCCTTCAGCATACATGGATGATGACATCACAATGGACCCTTGCTGTTTTCCTCCCTGGCAGCAGCCATGATGCTTCATTCTTCAGTCAGGTGTGGATCCATGCACCTCAACAGGTAAGGGCACCAATCAACAGGTAAAGGCACGTTTTTGTGTGTGTCAAACGATGGTGTCAGATTATGGAAGATTTGTTTGAGGGAACAAGTGGCGCTTCTGTGCAGATTGGAATACTGTCCAGCGTCTATTAGCAAGCCCAGAACACAAAAGCCTTCTTAACTGTTCCTGATGGTATGGAAAAATGAAATCTTAGAGTAACCCTCGTTACTCGCTTTCTCACCACAGGAATATAAAGCTGCCACCGACAAAGCTAAGCCTTTTCTGTTTCTTGCTTTTTGGCCGCTGAAATGCAGGTGCAGTTCAGCTTAGCTTCTGCAACTCACCACCTCTCATGAGATACCATACCTTTTATGCATTTTTGGAGTTGGCAGAATGAGAATGCACCAGCCTGTCCAATCAAAGTTCTGTGCTAGCACTAAATGAACTTAGCACCTCTGTAACTGAGCTACATGCTGCAGAAATCCAAAAGCAGATTCCAACCCAGTATTTTAATGCAGCTATAGTGAAAAGTGCTCATAAACTAGGTTTTCTCCTTGCTGACTTCTGTGGTTGCAATTGAATCCCTTGCCAACATTTCTTATTCATTGAAATGACAGCTGTGTTTAACTGCAAATCAAAATGGCAGCCTCCAGAAAATCAATATGGCAGCCTCCATAAAAATTTCAATAGACGGAACACTGAGCGTGTCACAATGGAACCCTTCAGCATACATGGATGATGACATCACAATGGACCCTTGCTGTTTTCCTCCCTGGCAGCAGCCATGATGCTTCATTCTTCAGTCAGGTGTGGATCCATGCACCTCAACAGGTAAGGGCACCAATCAACAGGTAAAGGCACGTTTTGTGTGTGTCAAACGATGGTGTCAGATTATGGAAGATTTGTTTGAGGGAACAAGTGGCGCTTCTGTGCAGATTGGAATACTGTCCAGCGTCTATTAGCAAGCCCAGAACACAAAAGCCTTCTTAACTGTTCCTGATGGTATGAAAAATGAACTTTTAGAGTAACCCTCGTTACTCGCTTTCTCAACACAGGAATATACAGCGGCCACTGACAAAGCTAAGCCTTTTCTGTTTCTTGCTTTTTGGCCGCTGAAATGCAGGTGCAGTTCAGCTTAGCTTCTGCAACTCACCACCTCTCATGAGATACCATACCTTTTATGCATTTTTGGAGTTGGCAGAATGAGAATGCACATGCTTGTCCAATCAAAGTTCTGTGCTAGCACTGAATGAACTTAGCACCTCTGATACTGCTCTACCTGCTCCAGGAATCCACAAGCAGGTTCCAACCCAGTATTTTATTGCAGCTATGATGAAAAGTGCTCATAAACTAGGTTTTGTCCTTGCTGACTTCTGTTGTTGCAATCAAATTCCTTGCCAACATGTCTTATTCATTGAAATGACAACTATGTTTTACTGCAAATCAAAATGGCTGCCTCCAGAAAATCAATATGGCAGCCTCCATAAAAATTTCAATAGACGGAACACTGAGCGTGTCACAATGGAACCCTTCAGCATACATGGATGATGACATCACAATGGACCCTTGCTGTTTTCCTCCCTGGCAGCAGCCATGATGCTTCATTCTTCAGTCAGGTGTGGATCCATGCACCTCAACAGGTAAGGGCACCAATCAACAGGTAAAGGCACGTTTTTGTGTGTGTCAAACGATGGTGTCAGATTATGGAAGATTTGTTTGAGGGAACAAGTGGCGCTTCTGTGCAGATTGGAATACTGTCCAGCGTCTATTAGCAAGCCCAGAACACAAAAGCCTTCTTAACTGTTCCTGATGGTATGGAAAAATGAAATCTTAGAGTAACCCTCGTTACTCGCTTTCTCACCACAGGAATATAAAGCTGCCACCGACAAAGCTAAGCCTTTTCTGTTTCTTGCTTTTTGGCCGCTGAAATGCAGGTGCAGTTCAGCTTAGCTTCTGCAACTCACCACCTCTCATGAGATACCATACCTTTTATGCATTTTTGGAGTTGGCAGAATGAGAATGCACCAGCCTGTCCAATCAAAGTTCTGTGCTAGCACTAAATGAACTTAGCACCTCTGTAACTGAGCTACATGCTGCAGAAATCCAAAAGCAGATTCCAACCCAGTATTTTAATGCAGCTATAGTGAAAAGTGCTCATAAACTAGGTTTTCTCCTTGCTGACTTCTGTGGTTGCAATTGAATCCCTTGCCAACATTTCTTATTCATTGAAATGACAGCTGTGTTTAACTGCAAATCAAAATGGCAGCCTCCAGAAAATCAATATGGCAGCCTCCATAAAAATTTCAATAGACGGAACACTGAGCGTGTCACAATGGAACCCTTCAGCATACATGGATGATGACATCACAATGGACCCTTGCTGTTTTCCTCCCTGGCAGCAGCCATGATGCTTCATTCTTCAGTCAGGTGTGGATCCATGCACCTCAACAGGTAAGGGCACCAATCAACAGGTAAAGGCACGTTTTTGTGTGTGTCAAACGATGGTGTCAGATTATGGAAGATTTGTTTGAGGGAACAAGTGGCGCTTCTGTGCAGATTGGAATACTGTCCAGCGTCTATTAGCAAGCCCAGAACACAAAAGCCTTCTTAACTGTTCCTGATGGTATGGAAAAATGAAATCTTAGAGTAACCCTCGTTACTCGCTTTCTCACCACAGGAATATAAAGCTGCCACCGACAAAGCTAAGCCTTTTCTGTTTCTTGCTTTTTGGCCGCTGAAATGCAGGTGCAGTTCAGCTTAGCTTCTGCAACTCACCACCTCTCATGAGATACCATACCTTTTATGCATTTTTGGAGTTGGCAGAATGAGAATGCACCAGCCTGTCCAATCAAAGTTCTGTGCTAGCACTAAATGAACTTAGCACCTCTGTAACTGAGCTACATGCTGCAGAAATCCAAAAGCAGATTCCAACCCAGTATTTTAATGCAGCTATAGTGAAAAGTGCTCATAAACTAGGTTTTCTCCTTGCTGACTTCTGTGGTTGCAATTGAATCCCTTGCCAACATTTCTTATTCATTGAAATGACAGCTGTGTTTAACTGCAAATCAAAATGGCAGCCTCCAGAAAATCAATATGGCAGCCTCCATAAAAATTTCAATAGACGGAACACTGAGCGTGTCACAATGGAACCCTTCAGCATACATGGATGATGACATCACAATGGACCCTTGCTGTTTTCCTCCCTGGCAGCAGCCATGATGCTTCATTCTTCAGTCAGGTGTGGATCCATGCACCTCAACAGGTAAGGGCACCAATCAACAGGTAAAGGCACGTTTTTGTGTGTGTCAAACGATGGTGTCAGATTATGGAAGATTTGTTTGAGGGAACAAGTGGCGCTTCTGTGCAGATTGGAATACTGTCCAGCGTCTATTAGCAAGCCCAGAACACAAAAGCCTTCTTAACTGTTCCTGATGGTATGGAAAAATGAACTTTTAGAGTAACCCTCGTTACTCGCTTTCTCAACACAGGAATATACAGCGGCCACTGACAAAGCTAAGCCTTTTCTGTTTCTTGCTTTTTGGCCGCTGAAATGCAGGTGCAGTTCAGCTTAGCTTCTGCAACTCACCACCTCTCATGAGATACCATACCTTTTATGCATTTTTGGAGTTGGCAGAATGAGAATGCACATGCTTGTCCAATCAAAGTTCTGTGCTAGCACTGAATGAACTTAGCACCTCTGATACTGCTCTACCTGCTCCAGGAATCCACAAGCAGGTTCCAACCCAGTATTTTATTGCAGCTATGATGAAAAGTGCTCATAAACTAGGTTTTGTCCTTGCTGACTTCTGTTGTTGCAATCAAATTCCTTGCCAACATGTCTTATTCATTGAAATGACAACTATGTTTTACTGCAAATCAAAATGGCTGCCTCCAGAAAATCAATATGGCAGCCTCCATAAAAATTTCAATAGACGGAACACTGAGCGTGTCACAATGGAACCCTTCAGCATACATGGATGATGACATCACAATGGACCCTTGCTGTTTTCCTCCCTGGCAGCAGCCATGATGCTTCATTCTTCAGTCAGGTGTGGATCCATGCACCTCAACAGGTAAGGGCACCAATCAACAGGTAAAGGCACGTTTTTGTGTGTGTCAAACGATGGTGTCAGATTATGGAAGATTTGTTTGAGGGAACAAGTGGCGCTTCTGTGCAGATTGGAATACTGTCCAGCGTCTATTAGCAAGCCCAGAACACAAAAGCCTTCTTAACTGTTCCTGATGGTATGGAAAAATGAAATCTTAGAGTAACCCTCGTTACTCGCTTTCTCACCACAGGAATATAAAGCTGCCACCGACAAAGCTAAGCCTTTTCTGTTTCTTGCTTTTTGGCCGCTGAAATGCAGGTGCAGTTCAGCTTAGCTTCTGCAACTCACCACCTCTCATGAGATACCATACCTTTTATGCATTTTTGGAGTTGGCAGAATGAGAATGCACCAGCCTGTCCAATCAAAGTTCTGTGCTAGCACTAAATGAACTTAGCACCTCTGATAACTGAGCTACATGCTGCAGAAATCCACAAGCAGATTCCAACCCAGTATTTTAATGCAGCTATAGTGAAAAGTGCTCATAAACTAGGTTTTCTCCTTGCTGACTTCTGTGGTTGCAATTGAATCCCTTGCCAACATTTCTTATTCATTGAAATGACAGCTGTGTTTAACTGCAAATCAAAATGGCAGCCTCCAGAAAATCAATATGGCAGCCTCCATAAAAATTTCAATAGACGGAACACTGAGCGTGTCACAATGGAACCCTTCAGCATACATGGATGATGACATCACAATGGACCCTTGCTGTTTTCCTCCCTGGCAGCAGCCATGATGCTTCATTCTTCAGTCAGGTGTGGATCCATGCACCTCAACAGGTAAGGGCACCAATCAACAGGTAAAGGCACGTTTTTGTGTGTGTCAAACGATGGTGTCAGATTATGGAAGATTTGTTTGAGGGAACAAGTGGCGCTTCTGTGCAGATTGGAATACTGTCCAGCGTCTATTAGCAAGCCCAGAACACAAAAGCCTTCTTAACTGTTCCTGATGGTATGGAAAAATGAACTTTTAGAGTAACCCTCGTTACTCGCTTTCTCAACACAGGAATATACAGCGGCCACTGACAAAGCTAAGCCTTTTCTGTTTCTTGCTTTTTGGCCGCTGAAATGCAGGTGCAGTTCAGCTTAGCTTCTGCAACTCACCACCTCTCATGAGATACCATACCTTTTATGCATTTTTGGAGTTGGCAGAATGAGAATGCACCAGCCTGTCCAATCAAAGTTCTGTGCTAGCACTAAATGAACTTAGCACCTCTGTAACTGAGCTACATGCTGCAGAAATCCAAAAGCAGATTCCAACCCAGTATTTTAATGCAGCTATAGTGAAAAGTGCTCATAAACTAGGTTTTCTCCTTGCTGACTTCTGTGGTTGCAATTGAATCCCTTGCCAACATTTCTTATTCATTGAAATGACAGCTGTGTTTAACTGCAAATCAAAATGGCAGCCTCCAGAAAATCAATATGGCAGCCTCCATAAAAATTTCAATAGACGGAACACTGAGCGTGTCACAATGGAACCCTTCAGCATACATGGATGATGACATCACAATGGACCCTTGCTGTTTTCCTCCCTGGCAGCAGCCATGATGCTTCATTCTTCAGTCAGGTGTGGATCCATGCACCTCAACAGGTAAGGGCACCAATCAACAGGTAAAGGCACGTTTTTGTGTGTGTCAAACGATGGTGTCAGATTATGGAAGATTTGTTTGAGGGAACAAGTGGCGCTTCTGTGCAGATTGGAATACTGTCCAGCGTCTATTAGCAAGCCCAGAACACAAAAGCCTTCTTAACTGTTCCTGATGGTATGGAAAAATGAAATCTTAGAGTAACCCTCGTTACTCGCTTTCTCACCACAGGAATATAAAGCTGCCACCGACAAAGCTAAGCCTTTTCTGTTTCTTGCTTTTTGGCCGCTGAAATGCAGGTGCAGTTCAGCTTAGCTTCTGCAACTCACCACCTCTCATGAGATACCATACCTTTTATGCATTTTTGGAGTTGGCAGAATGAGAATGCACCAGCCTGTCCAATCAAAGTTCTGTGCTAGCACTAAATGAACTTAGCACCTCTGTAACTGAGCTACATGCTGCAGAAATCCAAAAGCAGATTCCAACCCAGTATTTTAATGCAGCTATAGTGAAAAGTGCTCATAAACTAGGTTTTCTCCTTGCTGACTTCTGTGGTTGCAATTGAATCCCTTGCCAACATTTCTTATTCATTGAAATGACAGCTGTGTTTAACTGCAAATCAAAATGGCAGCCTCCAGAAAATCAATATGGCAGCCTCCATAAAAATTTCAATAGACGGAACACTGAGCGTGTCACAATGGAACCCTTCAGCATACATGGATGATGACATCACAATGGACCCTTGCTGTTTTCCTCCCTGGCAGCAGCCATGATGCTTCATTCTTCAGTCAGGTGTGGATCCATGCACCTCAACAGGTAAGGGCACCAATCAACAGGTAAAGGCACGTTTTTGTGTGTGTCAAACGATGGTGTCAGATTATGGAAGATTTGTTTGAGGGAACAAGTGGCGCTTCTGTGCAGATTGGAATACTGTCCAGCGTCTATTAGCAAGCCCAGAACACAAAAGCCTTCTTAACTGTTCCTGATGGTATGAAAAAATGAACTTTTAGAGTAACCCTCGTTACTCGCTTTCTCAACACAGGAATATACAGCGGCCACTGACAAAGCTAAGCCTTTTCTGTTTCTTGCTTTTTGGCCGCTGAAATGCAGGTGCAGTTCAGCTTAGCTTCTGCAACTCACCACCTCTCATGAGATACCATACCTTTTATGCATTTTTGGAGTTGGCAGAATGAGAATGCACATGCTTGTCCAATCAAAGTTCTGTGCTAGCACTGAATGAACTTAGCACCTCTGATACTGCTCTACCTGCTCCAGGAATCCACAAGCAGGTTCCAACCCAGTATTTTATTGCAGCTATGATGAAAAGTGCTCATAAACTAGGTTTTGTCCTTGCTGACTTCTGTTGTTGCAATCAAATTCCTTGCCAACATGTCTTATTCATTGAAATGACAACTATGTTTTACTGCAAATCAAAATGGCTGCCTCCAGAAAATCAATATGGCAGCCTCCATAAAAATTTCAATAGACGGAACACTGAGCGTGTCACAATGGAACCCTTCAGCATACATGGATGATGACATCACAATGGACCCTTGCTGTTTTCCTCCCTGGCAGCAGCCATGATGCTTCATTCTTCAGTCAGGTGTGGATCCATGCACCTCAACAGGTAAGGGCACCAATCAACAGGTAAAGGCACGTTTTTGTGTGTGTCAAACGATGGTGTCAGATTATGGAAGATTTGTTTGAGGGAACAAGTGGCGCTTCTGTGCAGATTGGAATACTGTCCAGCGTCTATTAGCAAGCCCAGAACACAAAAGCCTTCTTAACTGTTCCTGATGGTATGGAAAAATGAAATCTTAGAGTAACCCTCGTTACTCGCTTTCTCACCACAGGAATATAAAGCTGCCACCGACAAAGCTAAGCCTTTTCTGTTTCTTGCTTTTTGGCCGCTGAAATGCAGGTGCAGTTCAGCTTAGCTTCTGCAACTCACCACCTCTCATGAGATACCATACCTTTTATGCATTTTTGGAGTTGGCAGAATGAGAATGCACCAGCCTGTCCAATCAAAGTTCTGTGCTAGCACTAAATGAACTTAGCACCTCTGTAACTGAGCTACATGCTGCAGAAATCCAAAAGCAGATTCCAACCCAGTATTTTAATGCAGCTATAGTGAAAAGTGCTCATAAACTAGGTTTTCTCCTTGCTGACTTCTGTGGTTGCAATTGAATCCCTTGCCAACATTTCTTATTCATTGAAATGACAGCTGTGTTTAACTGCAAATCAAAATGGCAGCCTCCAGAAAATCAATATGGCAGCCTCCATAAAAATTTCAATAGACGGAACACTGAGCGTGTCACAATGGAACCCTTCAGCATACATGGATGATGACATCACAATGGACCCTTGCTGTTTTCCTCCCTGGCAGCAGCCATGATGCTTCATTCTTCAGTCAGGTGTGGATCCATGCACCTCAACAGGTAAGGGCACCAATCAACAGGTAAAGGCACGTTTTTGTGTGTGTCAAACGATGGTGTCAGATTATGGAAGATTTGTTTGAGGGAACAAGTGGCGCTTCTGTGCAGATTGGAATACTGTCCAGCGTCTATTAGCAAGCCCAGAACACAAAAGCCTTCTTAACTGTTCCTGATGGTATGGAAAAATGAAATCTTAGAGTAACCCTCGTTACTCGCTTTCTCACCACAGGAATATAAAGCTGCCACCGACAAAGCTAAGCCTTTTCTGTTTCTTGCTTTTTGGCCGCTGAAATGCAGGTGCAGTTCAGCTTAGCTTCTGCAACTCACCACCTCTCATGAGATACCATACCTTTTATGCATTTTTGGAGTTGGCAGAATGAGAATGCACCAGCCTGTCCAATCAAAGTTCTGTGCTAGCACTAAATGAACTTAGCACCTCTGTAACTGAGCTACATGCTGCAGAAATCCAAAAGCAGATTCCAACCCAGTATTTTAATGCAGCTATAGTGAAAAGTGCTCATAAACTAGGTTTTCTCCTTGCTGACTTCTGTGGTTGCAATTGAATCCCTTGCCAACATTTCTTATTCATTGAAATGACAGCTGTGTTTAACTGCAAATCAAAATGGCAGCCTCCAGAAAATCAATATGGCAGCCTCCATAAAAATTTCAATAGACGGAACACTGAGCGTGTCACAATGGAACCCTTCAGCATACATGGATGATGACATCACAATGGACCCTTGCTGTTTTCCTCCCTGGCAGCAGCCATGATGCTTCATTCTTCAGTCAGGTGTGGATCCATGCACCTCAACAGGTAAGGGCACCAATCAACAGGTAAAGGCACGTTTTTGTGTGTGTCAAACGATGGTGTCAGATTATGGAAGATTTGTTTGAGGGAACAAGTGGCGCTTCTGTGCAGATTGGAATACTGTCCAGCGTCTATTAGCAAGCCCAGAACACAAAAGCCTTCTTAACTGTTCCTGATGGTATGAAAAAATGAACTTTCAGAGTAACCCTCGTTACTCGCTTTCTCAACACAGGAATATACAGCGGCCACTGACAAAGCTAAGCCTTTTCTGTTTCTTGCTTTTTGGCCGCTGAAATGCAGGTGCAGTTCAGCTTAGCTTCTGCAACTCACCACCTCTCATGAGATACCATACCTTTTATGCATTTTTGGAGTTGGCAGAATGAGAATGCACATGCTTGTCCAATCAAAGTTCTGTGCTAGCACTGAATGAACTTAGCACCTCTGATACTGCTCTACCTGCTCCAGGAATCCACAAGCAGGTTCCAACCCAGTATTTTATTGCAGCTATGATGAAAAGTGCTCATAAACTAGGTTTTGTCCTTGCTGACTTCTGTTGTTGCAATCAAATTCCTTGCCAACATGTCTTATTCATTGAAATGACAACTATGTTTTACTGCAAATCAAAATGGCTGCCTCCAGAAAATCAATATGGCAGCCTCCATAAAAATTTCAATAGACGGAACACTGAGCGTGTCACAATGGAACCCTTCAGCATACATGGATGATGACATCACAATGGACCCTTGCTGTTTTCCTCCCTGGCAGCAGCCATGATGCTTCATTCTTCAGTCAGGTGTGGATCCATGCACCTCAACAGGTAAGGGCACCAATCAACAGGTAAAGGCACGTTTTTGTGTGTGTCAAACGATGGTGTCAGATTATGGAAGATTTGTTTGAGGGAACAAGTGGCGCTTCTGTGCAGATTGGAATACTGTCCAGCGTCTATTAGCAAGCCCAGAACACAAAAGCCTTCTTAACTGTTCCTGATGGTATGAAAAAATGAACTTTTAGAGTAACCCTCGTTACTCGCTTTCTCAACACAGGAATATACAGCGGCCACTGACAAAGCTAAGCCTTTTCTGTTTCTTGCTTTTTGGCCGCTGAAATGCAGGTGCAGTTCAGCTTAGCTTCTGCAACTCACCACCTCTCATGAGATACCATACCTTTTATGCATTTTTGGAGTTGGCAGAATGAGAATGCACATGCTTGTCCAATCAAAGTTCTGTGCTAGCACTGAATGAACTTAGCACCTCTGATACTGCTCTACCTGCTCCAGGAATCCACAAGCAGGTTCCAACCCAGTATTTTATTGCAGCTATGATGAAAAGTGCTCATAAACTAGGTTTTGTCCTTGCTGACTTCTGTTGTTGCAATCAAATTCCTTGCCAACATGTCTTATTCATTGAAATGACAACTATGTTTTACTGCAAATCAAAATGGCTGCCTCCAGAAAATCAATATGGCAGCCTCCATAAAAATTTCAATAGACGGAACACTGAGCGTGTCACAATGGAACCCTTCAGCATACATGGATGATGACATCACAATGGACCCTTGCTGTTTTCCTCCCTGGCAGCAGCCATGATGCTTCATTCTTCAGTCAGGTGTGGATCCATGCACCTCAACAGGTAAGGGCACCAATCAACAGGTAAAGGCACGTTTTTGTGTGTGTCAAACGATGGTGTCAGATTATGGAAGATTTGTTTGAGGGAACAAGTGGCGCTTCTGTGCAGATTGGAATACTGTCCAGCGTCTATTAGCAAGCCCAGAACACAAAAGCCTTCTTAACTGTTCCTGATGGTATGGAAAAATGAACTCTTAGAGTAACCCTCGTTACTCGCTTTCTCACCACAGGAATATAAAGCTGCCACCGACAAAGCTAAGCCTTTTCTGTTTCTTGCTTTTTGGCCGCTGAAATGCAGGTGCAGTTCAGCTTAGCTTCTGCAACTCACCACCTCTCATGAGATACCATACCTTTTATGCATTTTTGGAGTTGGCAGAATGAGAATGCACATGCTTGTCCAATCAAAGTTCTGTGCTAGCACTGAATGAACTTAGCACCTCTGATACTGCTCTACCTGCTCCAGGAATCCACAAGCAGGTTCCAACCCAGTATTTTATTGCAGCTATGATGAAAAGTGCTCATAAACTAGGTTTTGTCCTTGCTGACTTCTGTTGTTGCAATCAAATTCCTTGCCAACATGTCTTATTCATTGAAATGACAACTATGTTTAACTGCAAATCAAAATGGCTGCCTCCAGAAAATCAATATGGCAGCCTCCATAAAAATTTCAATAGACGGAACACTGAGCGTGTCACAATGGAACCCTTCAGCATACATGGATGATGACATCACAATGGACCCTTGCTGTTTTCCTCCCTGGCAGCAGCCATGATGCTTCATTCTTCAGTCAGGTGTGGATCCATGCACCTCAACAGGTAAGGGCACCAATCAACAGGTAAAGGCACGTTTTTGTGTGTGTCAAACGATGGTGTCAGATTATGGAAGATTTGTTTGAGGGAACAAGTGGCGCTTCTGTGCAGATTGGAATACTGTCCAGCGTCTATTAGCAAGCCCAGAACACAAAAGCCTTCTTAACTGTTCCTGATGGTATGAAAAAATGAACTTTTAGAGTAACCCTCGTTACTCGCTTTCTCAACACAGGAATATACAGCGGCCACTGACAAAGCTAAGCCTTTTCTGTTTCTTGCTTTTGGCCGCTGAAATGCAGGTGCAGTTCAGCTTAGCTTCTGCAACTCACCACCTCTCATGAGATACCATACCTTTTATGCATTTTTGGAGTTGGCAGAATGAGAATGCACATGCTTGTCCAATCAAAGTTCTGTGCTAGCACTGAATGAACTTAGCACCTCTGATACTGCTCTACCTGCTCCAGGAATCCACAAGCAGGTTCCAACCCAGTATTTTATTGCAGCTATGATGAAAAGTGCTCATAAACTAGGTTTTGTCCTTGCTGACTTCTGTTGTTGCAATCAAATTCCTTGCCAACATGTCTTATTCATTGAAATGACAACTATGTTTTACTGCAAATCAAAATGGCTGCCTCCAGAAAATCAATATGGCAGCCTCCATAAAAATTTCAATAGACGGAACACTGAGCGTGTCACAATGGAACCCTTCAGCATACATGGATGATGACATCACAATGGACCCTTGCTGTTTTCCTCCCTGGCAGCAGCCATGATGCTTCATTCTTCAGTCAGGTGTGGATCCATGCACCTCAACAGGTAAGGGCACCAATCAACAGGTAAAGGCACGTTTTTGTGTGTGTCAAACGATGGTGTCAGATTATGGAAGATTTGTTTGAGGGAACAAGTGGCGCTTCTGTGCAGATTGGAATACTGTCCAGCGTCTATTAGCAAGCCCAGAACACAAAAGCCTTCTTAACTGTTCCTGATGGTATGGAAAAATGAAATCTTAGAGTAACCCTCGTTACTCGCTTTCTCACCACAGGAATATAAAGCTGCCACCGACAAAGCTAAGCCTTTTCTGTTTCTTGCTTTTTGGCCGCTGAAATGCAGGTGCAGTTCAGCTTAGCTTCTGCAACTCACCACCTCTCATGAGATACCATACCTTTTATGCATTTTTGGAGTTGGCAGAATGAGAATGCACCAGCCTGTCCAATCAAAGTTCTGTGCTAGCACTAAATGAACTTAGCACCTCTGTAACTGAGCTACATGCTGCAGAAATCCAAAAGCAGATTCCAACCCAGTATTTTAATGCAGCTATAGTGAAAAGTGCTCATAAACTAGGTTTTCTCCTTGCTGACTTCTGTGGTTGCAATTGAATCCCTTGCCAACATTTCTTATTCATTGAAATGACAGCTGTGTTTAACTGCAAATCAAAATGGCAGCCTCCAGAAAATCAATATGGCAGCCTCCATAAAAATTTCAATAGACGGAACACTGAGCGTGTCACAATGGAACCCTTCAGCATACATGGATGATGACATCACAATGGACCCTTGCTGTTTTCCTCCCTGGCAGCAGCCATGATGCTTCATTCTTCAGTCAGGTGTGGATCCATGCACCTCAACAGGTAAGGGCACCAATCAACAGGTAAAGGCACGTTTTTGTGTGTGTCAAACGATGGTGTCAGATTATGGAAGATTTGTTTGAGGGAACAAGTGGCGCTTCTGTGCAGATTGGAATACTGTCCAGCGTCTATTAGCAAGCCCAGAACACAAAAGCCTTCTTAACTGTTCCTGATGGTATGAAAAAATGAACTTTTAGAGTAACCCTCGTTACTCGCTTTCTCAACACAGGAATATACAGCGGCCACTGACAAAGCTAAGCCTTTTCTGTTTCTTGCTTTTTGGCCGCTGAAATGCAGGTGCAGTTCAGCTTAGCTTCTGCAACTCACCACCTCTCATGAGATACCATACCTTTTATGCATTTTTGGAGTTGGCAGAATGAGAATGCACATGCTTGTCCAATCAAAGTTCTGTGCTAGCACTGAATGAACTTAGCACCTCTGATACTGCTCTACCTGCTCCAGGAATCCACAAGCAGGTTCCAACCCAGTATTTTATTGCAGCTATGATGAAAAGTGCTCATAAACTAGGTTTTGTCCTTGCTGACTTCTGTTGTTGCAATCAAATTCCTTGCCAACATGTCTTATTCATTGAAATGACAACTATGTTTTACTGCAAATCAAAATGGCTGCCTCCAGAAAATCAATATGGCAGCCTCCATAAAAATTTCAATAGACGGAACACTGAGCGTGTCACAATGGAACCCTTCAGCATACATGGATGATGACATCACAATGGACCCTTGCTGTTTTCCTCCCTGGCAGCAGCCATGATGCTTCATTCTTCAGTCAGGTGTGGATCCATGCACCTCAACAGGTAAGGGCACCAATCAACAGGTAAAGGCACGTTTTTGTGTGTGTCAAACGATGGTGTCAGATTATGGAAGATTTGTTTGAGGGAACAAGTGGCGCTTCTGTGCAGATTGGAATACTGTCCAGCGTCTATTAGCAAGCCCAGAACACAAAAGCCTTCTTAACTGTTCCTGATGGTATGGAAAAATGAAATCTTAGAGTAACCCTCGTTACTCGCTTTCTCACCACAGGAATATAAAGCTGCCACCGACAAAGCTAAGCCTTTTCTGTTTCTTGCTTTTTGGCCGCTGAAATGCAGGTGCAGTTCAGCTTAGCTTCTGCAACTCACCACCTCTCATGAGATACCATACCTTTTATGCATTTTTGGAGTTGGCAGAATGAGAATGCACCAGCCTGTCCAATCAAAGTTCTGTGCTAGCACTAAATGAACTTAGCACCTCTGTAACTGAGCTACATGCTGCAGAAATCCAAAAGCAGATTCCAACCCAGTATTTTAATGCAGCTATAGTGAAAAGTGCTCATAAACTAGGTTTTCTCCTTGCTGACTTCTGTGGTTGCAATTGAATCCCTTGCCAACATTTCTTATTCATTGAAATGACAGCTGTGTTTAACTGCAAATCAAAATGGCAGCCTCCAGAAAATCAATATGGCAGCCTCCATAAAAATTTCAATAGACGGAACACTGAGCGTGTCACAATGGAACCCTTCAGCATACATGGATGATGACATCACAATGGACCCTTGCTGTTTTCCTCCCTGGCAGCAGCCATGATGCTTCATTCTTCAGTCAGGTGTGGATCCATGCACCTCAACAGGTAAGGGCACCAATCAACAGGTAAAGGCACGTTTTTGTGTGTGTCAAACGATGGTGTCAGATTATGGAAGATTTGTTTGAGGGAACAAGTGGCGCTTCTGTGCAGATTGGAATACTGTCCAGCGTCTATTAGCAAGCCCAGAACACAAAAGCCTTCTTAACTGTTCCTGATGGTATGGAAAAATGAACTCTTAGAGTAACCCTCGTTACTCGCTTTCTCAACACAGGAATATAAAGCTGCCACTGACAAAGCTAAGCCTTTTCTGTTTCTTGCTTTTTGGCCGCTGAAATGCAGGTGCAGTTCAGCTTAGCTTCTGCAACTCACCACCTCTCATGAGATACCATACCTTTTATGCATTTTTGGAGTTGGCAGAATGAGAATGCACCAGCCTGTCCAATCAAAGTTCTGTGCTAGCACTAAATGAACTTAGCACCTCTGTAACTGAGCTACATGCTGCAGAAATCCAAAAGCAGATTCCAACCCAGTATTTTAATGCAGCTATAGTGAAAAGTGCTCATAAACTAGGTTTTCTCCTTGCTGACTTCTGTGGTTGCAATTGAATCCCTTGCCAACATTTCTTATTCATTGAAATGACAGCTGTGTTTAACTGCAAATCAAAATGGCAGCCTCCAGAAAATCAATATGGCAGCCTCCATAAAAATTTCAATAGACGGAACACTGAGCGTGTCACAATGGAACCCTTCAGCATACATGGATGATGACATCACAATGGACCCTTGCTGTTTTCCTCCCTGGCAGCAGCCATGATGCTTCATTCTTCAGTCAGGTGTGGATCCATGCACCTCAACAGGTAAGGGCACCAATCAACAGGTAAAGGCACGTTTTTGTGTGTGTCAAACGATGGTGTCAGATTATGGAAGATTTGTTTGAGGGAACAAGTGGCGCTTCTGTGCAGATTGGAATACTGTCCAGCGTCTATTAGCAAGCCCAGAACACAAAAGCCTTCTTAACTGTTCCTGATGGTATGGAAAAATGAACTTTTAGAGTAACCCTCGTTACTCGCTTTCTCAACACAGGAATATACAGCGGCCACTGACAAAGCTAAGCCTTTTCTGTTTCTTGCTTTTTGGCCGCTGAAATGCAGGTGCAGTTCAGCTTAGCTTCTGCAACTCACCACCTCTCATGAGATACCATACCTTTTATGCATTTTTGGAGTTGGCAGAATGAGAATGCACATGCTTGTCCAATCAAAGTTCTGTGCTAGCACTGAATGAACTTAGCACCTCTGATACTGCTCTACCTGCTCCAGGAATCCACAAGCAGGTTCCAACCCAGTATTTTAATGCAGCTATGATGAAAAGTGCTCATAAACTAGGTTTTGTCCTTGCTGACTTCTGTTGTTGCAATCAAATTCCTTGCCAACATGTCTTATTCATTGAAATGACAACTATGTTTTACTGCAAATCAAAATGGCTGCCTCCAGAAAATCAATATGGCAGCCTCCATAAAAATTTCAATAGACGGAACACTGAGCGTGTCACAATGGAACCCTTCAGCATACATGGATGATGACATCACAATGGACCCTTGCTGTTTTCCTCCCTGGCAGCAGCCATGATGCTTCATTCTTCAGTCAGGTGTGGATCCATGCACCTCAACAGGTAAGGGCACCAATCAACAGGTAAAGGCACGTTTTTGTGTGTGTCAAACGATGGTGTCAGATTATGGAAGATTTGTTTGAGGGAACAAGTGGCGCTTCTGTGCAGATTGGAATACTGTCCAGCGTCTATTAGCAAGCCCAGAACACAAAAGCCTTCTTAACTGTTCCTGATGGTATGAAAAAATGAACTTTTAGAGTAACCCTCGTTACTCGCTTTCTCAACACAGGAATATACAGCGGCCACTGACAAAGCTAAGCCTTTTCTGTTTCTTGCTTTTTGGCCGCTGAAATGCAGGTGCAGTTCAGCTTAGCTTCTGCAACTCACCACCTCTCATGAGATACCATACCTTTTATGCATTTTTGGAGTTGGCAGAATGAGAATGCACATGCTTGTCCAATCAAAGTTCTGTGCTAGCACTGAATGAACTTAGCACCTCTGATACTGCTCTACCTGCTCCAGGAATCCACAAGCAGGTTCCAACCCAGTATTTTATTGCAGCTATGATGAAAAGTGCTCATAAACTAGGTTTTGTCCTTGCTGACTTCTGTTGTTGCAATCAAATTCCTTGCCAACATGTCTTATTCATTGAAATGACAACTATGTTTTACTGCAAATCAAAATGGCTGCCTCCAGAAAATCAATATGGCAGCCTCCATAAAAATTTCAATAGACGGAACACTGAGCGTGTCACAATGGAACCCTTCAGCATACATGGATGATGACATCACAATGGACCCTTGCTGTTTTCCTCCCTGGCAGCAGCCATGATGCTTCATTCTTCAGTCAGGTGTGGATCCATGCACCTCAACAGGTAAGGGCACCAATCAACAGGTAAAGGCACGTTTTTGTGTGTGTCAAACGATGGTGTCAGATTATGGAAGATTTGTTTGAGGGAACAAGTGGCGCTTCTGTGCAGATTGGAATACTGTCCAGCGTCTATTAGCAAGCCCAGAACACAAAAGCCTTCTTAACTGTTCCTGATGGTATGGAAAAATGAAATCTTAGAGTAACCCTCGTTACTCGCTTTCTCACCACAGGAATATAAAGCTGCCACCGACAAAGCTAAGCCTTTTCTGTTTCTTGCTTTTTGGCCGCTGAAATGCAGGTGCAGTTCAGCTTAGCTTCTGCAACTCACCACCTCTCATGAGATACCATACCTTTTATGCATTTTTGGAGTTGGCAGAATGAGAATGCACCAGCCTGTCCAATCAAAGTTCTGTGCTAGCACTAAATGAACTTAGCACCTCTGTAACTGAGCTACATGCTGCAGAAATCCAAAAGCAGATTCCAACCCAGTATTTTAATGCAGCTATAGTGAAAAGTGCTCATAAACTAGGTTTTCTCCTTGCTGACTTCTGTGGTTGCAATTGAATCCCTTGCCAACATTTCTTATTCATTGAAATGACAGCTGTGTTTAACTGCAAATCAAAATGGCAGCCTCCAGAAAATCAATATGGCAGCCTCCATAAAAATTTCAATAGACGGAACACTGAGCGTGTCACAATGGAACCCTTCAGCATACATGGATGATGACATCACAATGGACCCTTGCTGTTTTCCTCCCTGGCAGCAGCCATGATGCTTCATTCTTCAGTCAGGTGTGGATCCATGCACCTCAACAGGTAAGGGCACCAATCAACAGGTAAAGGCACGTTTTTGTGTGTGTCAAACGATGGTGTCAGATTATGGAAGATTTGTTTGAGGGAACAAGTGGCGCTTCTGTGCAGATTGGAATACTGTCCAGCGTCTATTAGCAAGCCCAGAACACAAAAGCCTTCTTAACTGTTCCTGATGGTATGAAAAAATGAACTTTTAGAGTAACCCTCGTTACTCGCTTTCTCAACACAGGAATATACAGCGGCCACTGACAAAGCTAAGCCTTTTCTGTTTCTTGCTTTTTGGCCGCTGAAATGCAGGTGCAGTTCAGCTTAGCTTCTGCAACTCACCACCTCTCATGAGATACCATACCTTTTATGCATTTTTGGAGTTGGCAGAATGAGAATGCACATGCTTGTCCAATCAAAGTTCTGTGCTAGCACTGAATGAACTTAGCACCTCTGATACTGCTCTACCTGCTCCAGGAATCCACAAGCAGGTTCCAACCCAGTATTTTATTGCAGCTATGATGAAAAGTGCTCATAAACTAGGTTTTGTCCTTGCTGACTTCTGTTGTTGCAATCAAATTCCTTGCCAACATGTCTTATTCATTGAAATGACAACTATGTTTTACTGCAAATCAAAATGGCTGCCTCCAGAAAATCAATATGGCAGCCTCCATAAAAATTTCAATAGACGGAACACTGAGCGTGTCACAATGGAACCCTTCAGCATACATGGATGATGACATCACAATGGACCCTTGCTGTTTTCCTCCCTGGCAGCAGCCATGATGCTTCATTCTTCAGTCAGGTGTGGATCCATGCACCTCAACAGGTAAGGGCACCAATCAACAGGTAAAGGCACGTTTTTGTGTGTGTCAAACGATGGTGTCAGATTATGGAAGATTTGTTTGAGGGAACAAGTGGCGCTTCTGTGCAGATTGGAATACTGTCCAGCGTCTATTAGCAAGCCCAGAACACAAAAGCCTTCTTAACTGTTCCTGATGGTATGGAAAAATGAAATCTTAGAGTAACCCTCGTTACTCGCTTTCTCACCACAGGAATATAAAGCTGCCACCGACAAAGCTAAGCCTTTTCTGTTTCTTGCTTTTTGGCCGCTGAAATGCAGGTGCAGTTCAGCTTAGCTTCTGCAACTCACCACCTCTCATGAGATACCATACCTTTTATGCATTTTTGGAGTTGGCAGAATGAGAATGCACCAGCCTGTCCAATCAAAGTTCTGTGCTAGCACTAAATGAACTTAGCACCTCTGTAACTGAGCTACATGCTGCAGAAATCCAAAAGCAGATTCCAACCCAGTATTTTAATGCAGCTATAGTGAAAAGTGCTCATAAACTAGGTTTTCTCCTTGCTGACTTCTGTGGTTGCAATTGAATCCCTTGCCAACATTTCTTATTCATTGAAATGACAGCTGTGTTTAACTGCAAATCAAAATGGCAGCCTCCAGAAAATCAATATGGCAGCCTCCATAAAAATTTCAATAGACGGAACACTGAGCGTGTCACAATGGAACCCTTCAGCATACATGGATGATGACATCACAATGGACCCTTGCTGTTTTCCTCCCTGGCAGCAGCCATGATGCTTCATTCTTCAGTCAGGTGTGGATCCATGCACCTCAACAGGTAAGGGCACCAATCAACAGGTAAAGGCACGTTTTTGTGTGTGTCAAACGATGGTGTCAGATTATGGAAGATTTGTTTGAGGGAACAAGTGGCGCTTCTGTGCAGATTGGAATACTGTCCAGCGTCTATTAGCAAGCCCAGAACACAAAAGCCTTCTTAACTGTTCCTGATGGTATGAAAAAATGAACTTTCAGAGTAACCCTCGTTACTCGCTTTCTCAACACAGGAATATACAGCGGCCACTGACAAAGCTAAGCCTTTTCTGTTTCTTGCTTTTTGGCCGCTGAAATGCAGGTGCAGTTCAGCTTAGCTTCTGCAACTCACCACCTCTCATGAGATACCATACCTTTTATGCATTTTTGGAGTTGGCAGAATGAGAATGCACCAGCCTGTCCAATCAAAGTTCTGTGCTAGCACTAAATGAACTTAGCACCTCTGTAACTGAGCTACATGCTGCAGAAATCCAAAAGCAGATTCCAACCCAGTATTTTAATGCAGCTATAGTGAAAAGTGCTCATAAACTAGGTTTTCTCCTTGCTGACTTCTGTGGTTGCAATTGAATCCCTTGCCAACATTTCTTATTCATTGAAATGACAGCTGTGTTTAACTGCAAATCAAAATGGCAGCCTCCAGAAAATCAATATGGCAGCCTCCATAAAAATTTCAATAGACGGAACACTGAGCGTGTCACAATGGAACCCTTCAGCATACATGGATGATGACATCACAATGGACCCTTGCTGTTTTCCTCCCTGGCAGCAGCCATGATGCTTCATTCTTCAGTCAGGTGTGGATCCATGCACCTCAACAGGTAAGGGCACCAATCAACAGGTAAAGGCACGTTTTTGTGTGTGTCAAACGATGGTGTCAGATTATGGAAGATTTGTTTGAGGGAACAAGTGGCGCTTCTGTGCAGATTGGAATACTGTCCAGCGTCTATTAGCAAGCCCAGAACACAAAAGCCTTCTTAACTGTTCCTGATGGTATGGAAAAATGAACTTTTAGAGTAACCCTCGTTACTCGCTTTCTCAACACAGGAATATACAGCGGCCACTGACAAAGCTAAGCCTTTTCTGTTTCTTGCTTTTGGCCGCTGAAATGCAGGTGCAGTTCAGCTTAGCTTCTGCAACTCACCACCTCTCATGAGATACCATACCTTTTATGCATTTTTGGAGTTGGCAGAATGAGAATGCACCAGCCTGTCCAATCAAAGTTCTGTGCTAGCACTAAATGAACTTAGCACCTCTGTAACTGAGCTACATGCTGCAGAAATCCA